>JAXRKP010000291.1:2500-5000 GCA_037039925.1 Doris montereyensis | reverse complement strand
ACGACAGCTCTATGCGCATATTTGTATTTTCTATTTACTTTAAACGACAGAAAAGACATCGAAGAAACGAGAAGAAAGGTATATATGCCCACATCATACACTATTATCTCCCTTCACACAAGTCCTTGGCAAAAGAAAGCCTGATGTACTTATTTCATTTTGAATTATAGATTCACAGAACCACTGGTTTGATTATATTTAATGTTTCAACATCCGTATTCAAAACCAAGTAAATAAATATTATATCTTATGTTCTAGTTCTAGCGTTGTCACTTGAAACCATATTTTCTCGCCGATTTTTTAAAAAACAAAAAATAGAATTACATGAATCAACACCACTTCATTAATTCTGATGGAATTCACACCTGGTAAGGGACACGACAAACAACACATCCATCCCCAAATCTCACGAATGAAAACGCAAAGTGGAACAACACGGAGGTTGGGATACCAGCTCGGAAAGTCAAGGGAAGAAGAAGCTTATACGACAGTACAATATACGTAATATTTACTTAATATTAATCTATAATTCCACTTGTTTTAGTGGAAAAACATGTCGTCCCTAAGTTCTTCAAGCCGGCTTTTTTGATGAAAGCGTAAAGGGAAGGGAGAACATGATAGAAGTTTCAGCTTCATCATCGCATCATCCTCCTCATCATCATCATCAGCAGCAGCAACAGCATTAGTAGTAGTAGTAATATTATTAGTACTAGCATTATTATTATCATTATTATTATTATTATTATTAGTAGTAGTAGTAGTAGTAGTAGTAGTAGTAAGTAGTAGTAGTAATAGTAATAGTAGTAGTAGTAGAAGTAGCAGTAGAAGTAGTAGTAGTTGTAGTGGTAGTCGTAGTAGTAGTAGTAGTTAGTAGAAGTAGTAGTAGTAGTAGTAGTAGTATTAGTAGTAGTAGTAGTTGTAATAATAATAAGTAGTAGTAGTAGTAGTAGTAGTAGTAGTAGTAGTAGTAGTAGTAGTAGTAGTAGTAGTAGTAGTAATAATAGTAGTGGTAGTAGTAGTAGTAGTAGTAGTAGTAGTTGTAATAATAATAGTAGTAGTAGTAGTAGTAGTAGAAGAAGTAGTAGTAGTAGTAGTAGTAGTAGTAGTAGTAGTAGTAGTAGTAGTAGTAGTAGTAGTAGTAGTAGTAGTAGTAGTAGTAGTAGTAGTAGTAGTAGTAGTAGTAGTAGTAGTAGTAGTAGTAATAATAATAATAATAATAATACAAGCGATAAAGAATAGAGGAATTCGTAAATCGAAAAAGTGAAACATATTAAAATCTTACCAGAAAACCTCCAGCGTACTAGATCTAGATCTACGTGGGAAATTATCAAAATCTAGATCTACTTCACTTCAGGTTTTAAAACACGAGCACTCGTTCTCTTCCTTTAAGAATTTTCGTTTAGTCGTCCAACAGCCTACTACTAGATCTAGCTCTAGATTTCTAGATCTACTTCAGGAATATCCAATCTGCGTGTTGTTTAAAACTGTGCCACCGAATATTTTTTCTTCTTTTTGAATCGACGCAGAGCTCAGCGTGAGAGATGCGCCCACCATCGAGTAGCGGTAAGAAGAGAACAACCAGCAGGCGGTCAGGTACAGGCAGACCATCCCCCCCACCCAATTTCCTACCTACACCTGGTCCTGCCTGACTGTGGGCAGGTGAAGGAAGGAAGCAAGCAAGCAGCAAGAGTAGTTAGTTAGCTTCCGTGGTAGGAAGGCGAAGAAATTACGAGAAGAATTACATATTAGTTAGTCATGGCTGATGACGCACCTAGAAGAATCCCCAAGGCATCATGAGTGTAGGATCTAATGGTGACTATTTTCTCTTTTAAAAACGAAGACACAGAGTTTCGCCTGCAGTCGGAATCAAGTTACTTCTTTTTTTCCATTCTCGTTTAAAAATTCAAAGCGTGTATTTAAAGCAAACAAAAGGTAAGGGCCGAGGTTCGAGGAAGGATGGAAGTTAGATAGGTACAGACAGGTATGTTTGAACACGCATCCATAGATAGATAGATAGATAGATAGATAGATAGACATATATGATAGATCGATCAGATAGGATGGATAGATAAGATAGATATAGATAGATAGATAGATAGAGTTAGATAGATAGATAGATAGATAGATTAGGAATAGATAGATAGATAGATAGATAGATAGATAGATGGATAGATACGTAGATAGATAGATAGATAGACTAGATAGATAGATATATAGATAATAGATCATATAGATAGATAGACAGATAGATAGATCGATAGAAGATAGCTAGATAGATAGATAGATAGATAATATAGAGATAGATAGATAGATATAATAGATTTAGAAGAGCGTAGATAGAGAGATCGAGAGAGAGATGATGATGAGAGACGAGGAGAGAGAGTTAGAGCGATGAGAGAGATGAGAGAGAGATTGAGCAGAGAGAGAGAGAGAGAGAGAGAGAGAGAGAGAGAGCTAGAGAGATAGAGAGAGATAGAGATAGAGAGAGAGAGAGAGAGCT
>JAXRKP010002909.1:20000-25000 GCA_037039925.1 Doris montereyensis | reverse complement strand
TGCTGACCATTGACAGTGGGCGGTTAGCAGGCCCTACTGGTATGTCCTACTTCTTTCCTTTCACCCTATTACTCATCTTTTCATCTTGCTGTTTCCTCCTAATTCACCCTGAGATCCATCGCAAATGAATCACAGGGTAATTCACCCTGAGATCCACCGCAAATGAATCACATGGTAATTCACCCTGAGATCACCGCAAATGAATCGCAGGGTAATTCACCTAAGATCCACCGCAAATGAATCACAGGGTAATTCACCCTGACATCCACCGCAAATGAATCACATGGTAATTCACCCTGAGATCCACCGCAAATGAATCACAGGGTAATTCACCCCACCGCAAATGAATCACATGGTATCACCCTGAGATCACCGCAAATGAATCACAGGGTAATTCCCCTAAGATCCACCGCAAATGAATCACAGGGTAATTCACCCCTGAGATCACCGCAGATGAATCACAGGGTAATTCACCCTGACATCCACCGCAAATGAATCACATGGTAATTCACCCTGAGATCCACCGCAAATGAATCACAGGTGTAATTCACACAAACATCCACTGCAAATGAATCACAGGTGTAATTCACCCCGGAGATCCACCGCAAATGAATCGCAGGTGTAATTCACCTGAGATCCACCGCAAATGAATCGCAGGTGTGTAATTCACCCCTGACATCCACCGCAAATGAATCGCAAATGAATCGCAAATGAATGCTGTAATTCACCCCTGACATCCACCGCAAATGAATCGCAGGGTAAATTCCCAAAAACAAAGATTAAAAGAGACCATTGATTGACTGACATTTAACAATTTGTGTTTTCTTCCACGTACCCACTACCACCAGAGGTCCGCTGACGACAGCATCTTCTTCCTGGGTTCGTCCATGACCGGCGTTGTGTTCCACAAACACTCAGACACCTAACGGTGTGGTCTACGGGAGAAGCGGTGGTTTCTCTACCCTAGCCAACGGACTCCACCTGGAGGTTAGAGTTAGGTCACGGTTTTCTTCATGTCACCCATTTACAATTACACCACTAAGGTGATCTGGGGGCTTGTTTTGTGTTGGGAAGGCAGGGGGGGAAGTGGGCGAGGGAAGGATTATTAATAATCACCCCCAGTGGTTCTCAGCCAGGGGGGAAATTCTTCCTTTGGTGGAAGGAGAAATTTCAGGTTTTTTTATTTAAGAGGATTGGGTGGGGGGGGCGAGCGGGGGGGCTGTATGGCTATGGCTGTATTGCTGTGTGGCTGTATGGCTGTATGGCTGTATTGCTGTGTGGCTATGTGGCTGTATGGCTGTATTGCTGCATGGCTGTATTGATGTGTGGCTATGTGGCTGTATGGCTGTATTGCTGTGTGGCTGTATGGCCTTGTAAAGGTCTGTGTAGAAAGAAAAGGTTGATCTTTGGGTTTTTTTCCTCTAGATTATTTTTCTTCATTCGTTGAATCAGAAAACAATTTTCAATAAAATTCAACACATGTAACATTATCTGCTTAGCTGAAATATAATAATGGCCGTGTAATCATTTCTGTTGGCAAAGCGTTGACCTGATGTTTGATTATAAAGTGGTTTTTATCCCAAGTGTAATTAAATGTGTATACATGTGTGTTGTGTGTGTGTGTGTGTGTTCCCGCAGTGTAAAATGTATAATATGTGTGTTCCAAAATTGTAAAATGTGTATAAATGTATAATATGTGTGTTAGCAACATTTAAAATGTGTATAAATGTATAATATGTGTGTTAGCAACATTTAAAATGTGTATAAATGTATAATATGTGTGTTTGCAACATTTAAAATGTGTATAAATGTATAATATGTGTGTTAGCAACATTTAAAATGTCCATAAATGTGTGTGCTCCTAAAATGTATAAATGTATAATATGTGTTTAAAGGGTAAATGTGCCTAAATGTATAATATGTTTTAGCAACTTTACAATGTGTCAAAATGTGTAATATGTGTGTTAGCAACATTTCAAATATATATAAATGTATAATATGTTTCTCTGCAACTCCTCCCCCCCCCACCAATGTATAATATGTGGTTTGCAACATTTAAAATGGGTCCACAACGTCTAATAACCTGACAGCAACATTTAAAATGTCCATGTGTATTGCAAAAGTATGAAATGTGTTTATTTGGTATGTGCCTTTTGTATGTATGTTTTCCTCTCTGTCAAAATCTGTATGTCTATGTTGTCTGTCTGTCAAATGTCTGTCTGTCTGTCTGTCTGTCTGTCTCCCCCCCCTCTCTCAACCACCAGAGTCCACCACGGCTACTCTCTCTCTCCACAACGTCTACCCCAACCTGACAGAGGAGGAACGGCCCAAGGAGTGTGTGCAAGAAACCAGGGGAAATTCTCTATTTGGTATGCCTTACTGAACCTTAACTTTAACTCTCTGTCTCTGTCTGTCTGTCTGTCTGTCTGTCTGTCTGTCTGTCTGTCTGTCTGTCTGTCTGTCTGTCTGTCTCCTCCTCCTCCCTCCCTCCGCCCTCCTCCCTCTCTCTCTCTCCCTCCCTCCCTCCCTCCCTCCCTCCCTCCTTCTCTCTCCCTCCCTCCTCCCCCCCTCCCTCCCTTTTTCTCAGGAAAGGCCCCCTGTCCGTTCCTCTCTTTCTCCACCATTCTCCTCCACGTTTTTGGTATGGCTGACGTCCGTAGCGTTATGGCTTCCTGGGAACAAGGGAATGAGAAGAATAGTCAATTGTCGAAAATATTCAGTCACCGCGTGTTCACTTGGGGGTCCGTCCCACAACTGGTCTGACCCCGGGCAAGAATTATTTCAAGGGGGCGACAATTTGATTTGATTTGACGTTATCCACATCCACACCTAAAGGTAATCTCAGGGAGGGAGGGGAGGAGGTGTTTTGGTAGAATTTTCAATTTTGCCTGGACTGCCTTTTAAACAGTCAAGGAATCTTTAACGTGCACAGACGACAGAGTGTTGTGATCTGCACACGAGAACTCTGCTTATCGTCCGTCTCCGGATGGGACTAGGTGTCGATCCACCTACCTGGACCATGGAGGTAGATTTTATTCGATAAAACGCAGGAAAATGTTTCAACCACCGACGGGGCTCGAACCCATGACCTTTGGGTTAAGAAGCCAACAAAGATTGATTTTCTGTTCTTTTCATGTTGGATAACGATCATTTATCTACAAGTTCATGGCAGAAAAATGTCCATGTGACGTATAAAAAATGTCCATATGTATAAAAAATGTCCATATAGCGACGCAAAAAATGTCCATGTAGCAGTATAAAAATGTCCGTAATGTCCATGTGACGTATAAAAAATGTCCATGTGACGTATACAAAATGTCCATGTGACGTATAAACAATGTCCATGTGACGTATAAACAATGTCCATATGACGTATAAAAAATGTCCATGTGACCATATGTATCAAAAAAGTGTTTTACAAAATATTTTGTAGGCAAGGGTAGTTAAGAACAGTCCAAATGTTGACGTAAATTACCCTAACACTGACTGAGAAAATGGCAGTAAAAACCCGTATATTGGCGGTTAATCGCCAAATGTGGCAGCACACGATATTTGACCTCGTTTACCGACGACGATCTGCGCGTCTCCCGTCGCTGTGTGATATAAAAGGCGTTGCTCGTCAGTGTGTATGGAAACACGCGCACAAGCATAGGATATAGAGGGAAAAAAAAACTTGGTCATTTCGACGTCTGTTTTCACAACGGTGCATGCTAAACCTAGATTTATAATCCTATTTACATAAGTAACAATGCCAGGTACTGTTGAAAGAGTGAGGGGGCTGCTACAACAAAGGAAAACCCGTCTGAAGTGTTTGTTTTGTGTTATTTTCTGTTCATTTTTAATTTGCATTTTTTCGAAATGTAGTTTTCCACACTAAAATTCTATCTCCTCCGCCATTTACCGAACGATTTGTTTTATATTTAGCACAGGTTCCTCTTGTCAATGTTAATAGAATGACGTCGGTGTTTTTTATATATTGTAAACTTTTTAAGAATTTAAAATAATTTTTATAAAAACACCGTTTTCATTCACGATAAATTCAAAAATTTATTAAAAAAACTATCCAAAATATCCAAAAAAATCCGACGTCACTCTTTAGATATTGAATGGAAAAGACGATTTGCACAGGTTTTGGAGTGATTTTATTCATAACTAAGGGAGGAGATAGATTTTGAAAATTAAGGTCAAAATCCAAGATGGCGGCCGTTTCTATGGCAACCAAAGGACGCTACAAACTTTTCAATGATATAGGATGACTGTATTCTGACAGTTACTCATGTACATACTAAAAGCAAAATCCTAAACTGGAAGGCAAAAAAAATCACTTTAGGTGCCGCACCCCCGCCTTAAGAGACATGATAACTTAGCTATGTATATATGTGTGTGTGTCTGTCATGTGTGTGTGTATATTATTTTTGCCAAACTTGCTATTTACAATCACCTGTATGTTAGGCTGTTATCTGTTGATTTATGCTAAAAATATTAAAGTTGACAATAATTTGGCGTAAATACATGTTTAAGTCAAAGTGTTGTACTCATACTTGACACGGATATTCCTCTGATTATCATATTATCTCTATGTCATACAAATCCATCAATGTTTATTTCCTTCCTTTTTTAATCCCAGCCGGAGGACACCTACTGCATACGATAAACATGGGAGACACGGTGGCAGTGGGCATTCAGAAGAAAGATGCCCATCTTGAGACTGAAAAGTTATTCTATGAAGGTAAGAATCTGGATCTATTTACATAACTAGAGAAGTTATTCTACGAAGGTAGAGATCTGAATCTATTCACGTAACTAGAGAAGTTATTCTACGAAGGTAGAGATCTAGATCTATTTACGTAACTAGAGAAGTTGTTCTACGAAGGTAGAGATCTAGATCTATTTTTTATCTTTGTTCAAGTACAGGCATTTAATGCTGCTACATAATACATATTTCATTATTGATAATAAGCTAGTCAGATTGTTTGATGTTAATTAGAACAATAATATAA
>JAXRKP010002909.1:7500-17500 GCA_037039925.1 Doris montereyensis | reverse complement strand
CCTTTGGGTTGTTATGTCTATTTTCACTATTTATTCTCATCATTTTTGCTGAAATTTTAAAGAACAAACACTCACTTCCTGTACAATGCAAAAGGTCCACAAAATATTCATAAATCGAATTCCTTCTTAGTGTTCAGCAAATGAGGCATCAAACTGTCCTAATTCAAAATACTTTGCTGAAACTAATTTCATAATTCAAATTAAACTCACGAGTTCAATGAAATAAAAGGGTTTGATGTTCAAGAACCCAAGCATATTTTTGATTCTTCTGCCAATCTTCTTTTAAATTCCGACAAGCGATGAAATAGTTTGATGTAAACTTTCAGATTTGTGTTAATAAGATACAAATACAGGTTCTTTCCAAGACCAAATACTGGTTTAGAGTTGTTTTTAAGAACAAATACTGGTTTTAAAGTTGTTTTTAAGACCAAATACTGGTTTAGAAGTTGTTTTAAGACCAAATACTGGTTTAGAGTTGTTTTAAGACCAAATACTGGTTTAAGAGTTGTTTTTAAGACCAAATACTGGTTTAGAGTTGTTTTTGAGATCAAATACTGGTTTAGAGTTGTTTTTTAAGACCAAATACTGGTTTAGAGTTGTTCTTAAGATCAAATACTGGTTTAGATTGTTCTTAAGACCAAAATACTGGTTTAGAGTTGTTTTTAAGACCAAATACTGGTTTAGAGTTGTTTTTGAAGATCAAATACTGGTTTAGAGTTGTTTTTAAGACCAAATACTGGTTTAGAGTTGTTTTTAAGACCAAATACTGGTTTAGAGTTGTTTTTAAGACCAAATACTGGTTTTTGTTCTTAAGACCAAGTTGTTTTTAAGACCAAATACTGGTTTAGACTTGTTCTTAAGACCAAATACTGGTTTAGAGTTGTTTTTAAGACCAAATACTGGTTTAGAGTTGTTCTTAAGACCAAATACTGGTTTAGAGTTGTTCTTAAGACCAAATACTGGTTTAGAGTTGTTCTGAAGATCAAATACTGGTTTAGAGTTGTTCTTAAGACCAAATACTGGTTTAGAGTTGTTCTTAAGACCAAATACTGGTTTAGAGTTGTTCTTAAGATCAAATATTGGTTTAAAGTTGTTCTTAAGACCAAATACTGGTTTAAGAGTTGTTCTTAAAGATCAAATACTGGTTTAGAGTTGTTCGTAAGACCAAACTTATGTGTGCATGGAGAAAATAAACAAACCCATTTTTTTACTTATTTGGTTTTTATCTATTTATTTGTTTATTCATGTATTTAGTCATTTATTTATTTAATTTTATCTATTTATTTGTTTATTCATGTATTTAGTCATTTATTTATTTAATTTTATCTATTTATTTGTTTATTCATATATTTAGTCATTTATTTATTTAGTTAGTTGTTTTTATTTTATATTTGTTTAATTATAACTATTTATTTATTTATGTTAATCTATTTATTTACATTTGTATTTATGTTGTTCTCTGTAGTTTATTTCTGTTGTTAATTGAATGTTTTAAGTAAAAGAATAGATATACGTGTAGATGGATTTATAAGCCATGTACAAATACGTAGGCTCACCATCTGTCGTCATTTGTCCCTCAGACGACCATTTCATTCAAAGCCCTTCTCAACTCCCTGGGAGCATACGGTACAGCAACCTGTTCGGTGCATTCTTACTAAGATACTGACAAGATCCTTGTCTACCTAAACTGAGTACTCATTCACACCTGAGCCAAATGGGAAAGCAGAGTGAGGTACCTTTAATAATAGTACAACGTTGTGAACAAAGCATCTGGGCAAGCCATGGGTTTGAACCAGTGTCTGTCGTCATGATTACAAGCTCCACAACACTATGGTTTTCCCAACAAAAGCACGTATATTAATTCATTTATTTATCAAAGTGGAACATTGTTGACAATTCTATTCACGTTTGCAGATAATGCTGAGGTGATGATGGCGACTGGTGACATATTGTACAACATGGGGAAGTACACGGAATCGCTGGAATGGAGCCAGATGGCGTTGGACACAGAACCGTACTTCATCCTGGCTTATCTCCACCTTGGTATGGCCTATGCGAAGGTGAGGAAGAAGAAAAAAACATGGTTTATCTCCATCTTGGTATGACCTCCATCTTGGTGACCTTTGTGAAGGTGAGGGAAGAAAAAACATTGGTTATCTCACCTTGATATGACCTTTTTCGAGTAAAACTCACCCCCTCCCTCTGGTCTAGGCACGTGTCGACACCTAGTCCCATTGGAAATGGAATATAAACAGAAGGTCTCATGTGCAGATCACAACACTCTGTGCGCATTAAAGATCCTTTGGCTGTTTACAGGGCAGCCCGGGCAAAATTAGAAATCCTATCAAAGCCTCCCAAGATCACTGTAGTTGTGAATGTGGGTAAAATCAAATCAAATCAAACAAACCTGGGATATGGCAAACTTAAAACTGGCAACCCAACCACTCAGCCACCCATGTCACAATAGAAGACAGAGTAGCTTATGTGTGCAAGTGCTAACAAATCTGACACTTTGCCTCTAAACCACCTTATCCCCCTAGTCATAGGCTAATACTGAACTCTCTAGACCATCCAGTCCCCCTAATCATAGCCTAATACTGAACTTTCTAGATCACCTTATCCCCCTAGTCATAGCCTAATACTGAACTCTTTAGATTACCTTATCCCCTAGTCATAGCCTAATACTGAACTCTCTAGATCACCCAGTCCCCCTAGTCATAGCCTAATACTGAACTCTCTAGATCACCTTATCCCCTAGTCATAGCCTAATACTAAACTCTCTAGATCACCCAGTCCCCCTAGTCATAGCCTAATACTGAACTCTCTAGATCACCTTATCCCCCTAGTCATAGCCTACTGAACTCTCTAGACCACCCCCCCTAGTCATAGCCTAATACTGAACTCTCTAGATCACCTTATCCCCCTAGTCATAGCCTAATACTGAACTCTCTAGATCACCTTATCCCCCTAGTCATAGCATAATACTGAACTCTCTAGAACCTTATCCCCCTAGTCATAGCCTAATCTAAACTCTCTAGATCACCTTATCCCCCTAGTCATAGCCTAATACTGAACTCTCTAGATCACCTTATCCCCCTAGTCATAGCCTAATACTGAACTCTCTAGATCACCTTATCCCCCTAGTCATAGCCTAATACTGAACTCTCTAGATCACCTTATCCCCCTAGTCATAGCCTAATACTGAACTCTCTAGACCACCTTATCCCCTAGTCATAGCCACAATACTGAACTCTCTAGATCACCTTAGTCCCCCAGATAGCCTAATCTGAACTCTCTAGATCACCTTATCCCCCTAGTCATAGCCTAATACTGAACTCTCTAGATCACCCATCCCCCTAGTCATAGCCTAATACTGAACTCTCTAGATCACCTTATCCCCCTAGTCATAGCCTAATACTGAACTCTCTAGATCACCCAGTCCCCCTAGTCATAGCCTAATACTGAACTCTCTAGATCACCCATCCCCCTAGTCATAGCCTAATACTGAACTCTCTAGATCACCTTATCCCCCTAGTCATAGCCTAATACTGAACTCTCTATCACCAGTCCCCCTAGTCATAGCCTAATACTGAACTCTCTAGATCACCTTATCCCCCTAGTCATAGCCTAATACTGAACTCTCTAGATCACCCAGTCTCCATAGTCATAGTCTAATACTGAACTCTCTAGATCACCTTATCCCCCTAGTCATAGTCTAATACTGAACTCTCTAGATCACTCAGTCCCCCTAGTCATAGCCTAATACTGAACTCTCTAGATCACCTTATCCCCCTAGTCATAGCCTAATACTGAACTCTCTAGATCACCCAGTCCCCATAGTCATAGCCTAATACTGAACTCTCTAGATCACCTTATCCCCCTAGTCATAGCCTAATACTGAACTCTCTAGATTACCTTATCCCCCTAGTCATAGCCTAATACTGAACTCTCTAGATCACCTTATCCCCCTAGTCATAGCCTAATACTGAACTCTCTAGATCACCCAGTCCCCCTAGTCATAGCCTAATACTAAACTCTCTAGATCACCCAGTCCCCCTAGTCATAGCCTAATACTGAACTCTCTAGATCACCCAGTCCCCCTAGTCATAGCCTAATACTGAACTCTCTAGATTACCTTATCCCCTAGTCATAGCCTAATACTGAACTCTCTAGATCACCCAGTCCCCCTAGTCATAGCCTAATACTGAACTCTCTAGATTACCTTATCCCCCTAGTCATAGCCTAATACTGAACTCTCTAGATCACCCAGTCCTCCTAGTCATAGCCTAATACTGAACTCTCTAGATTACCTTATCCCCCTAGTCATAGCCTAATACTGAACTCTCTAGATTACCTTATCCCCTAGTCATAGCCTAATACTGAACTCTCTAGATTACCTTATCCCCCCTAGTCAGATTACCTTATCCCCTAGTCATAATACTGAACTCTCTAGATTACCATCCCCTAGTCATAGCCTAATACCTCTAGATCACCTATCCCCTAGTCATAGTTTAATACTGAACTCTCTAGATCACCTTATCCCCCTAATCATAGCCTAATACTGAACTCTCTAGATCACCTTATCCCCTAGTCATAGCCTAATACTGAACTCTCTAGATCACCTTTATCCCCCTAATCATAGCTTAATACTGAACTCTAGATCACCCAGTCCCCCTAGTCATAGTTTAATACTGAACTCTCTAGATCACCCAGTCCCCCTAATCATAGCCTAATACTGAACTCTGCTAATAGTCCATATAGTTCAATTCAATTATCTTTATTAATCAAAGAAAAAGGAAATTAATGTGTGTTATCACATTTTCCGTTAGAAATATAATAGATCGAATGCATGAATGTATTTAAATTAAAAACAAATTTAACTTAAATTGATCATCAATTGATGTATAGATTCTAGGAGAAATATATATATAGGATAAGTAAGTGAGTAAATAGATTGTGTGGTGAAACAATATACATAAACAATAATTAATGACAAATCAGCTTAGCTTCATACACATTCATCAAATTATCATATATCATTCGTTCACCATTCATCAATTTTCATTGCTTAAACATTTGTAAAAGGTCATTATGCATTTAAAAGTTACGTATGGTCAAAATTTCATATGGCACTTGGAAGAAAAGATCTAAAATATCTGTCAGTGCTGATTTTAAATTTCTAAGTCAACCGCTTCTACTGCTTGAAATTGTTTTGGGTTTGGGGGAAAGAGGATAAGTGTTATCTCTGAGTCTACTCCTGAGTTTAATGCAAGAGCAAACAAACGGTGAATCAGACATTAAACTCTTAAAAACAAAAATGCTTACTTCTTACTGTTAATGACACAATGTTGCCAAATTTAATTTTTTGTGTGTATTTTTATAGTCTCTTCGCTCATATTCCAGTTGGAACGTTACGCCGAGGCTGAGGAGCAGTTTCTCAATGCCAAAGTGCGGTCCTTAACTTTTGGGATACCTACAAAGAATTTGGCGAATTCCTTTACAACCGAGGAAGAGTAGCGGATTTATATTATTTATGTCAGGCAAAAAGTAAGTTAAAGATACACGGCCAAATGTCAGGCAAAAGATTTAAAAGAGTAAGTTAAAGATACACGGCCAAATGTCAGGCAAAAAGATATAAAAAGTAAGTTAAAGATACACGGCCAAATGTCAGGCAAAAAGATTTAAAAAGTAAGTTAAAGATACACGGCCAAATGTCAGGCAAAAAGATACACGGCCAAATGTCAGGCAAAAAGATATAAAAAGTAAGTTAAAGATACACGGCCAAATGTCAGGAAAAAGATTTAAAAGAGTAAGTTAAAGATACACGGCCAAATGTCAGAAAAAGATTTAAAAAAGTTTAAAGATACACGGCCAAATGTCAGGAAAAAGATTTAAAAAGTAAGTTAAAGATACACGGCCAAATGTCAGGCAAAAAGATATAAAAGAGTAAGTTAAAGATACACGGCCAAATGTCAGGCAAAAAGATATAAAAAAGTAAGTTAAAGATACACGGCCAAATGTCAGGAAAAAGATTTAAAAGAGTAAGTTAAAGATACACGGCCAAATGTCAGGAAAAAAGATATAAAAAGTAAGTTAAAGATACACGGCCAAATGTCAGGCAAAAGATTTTTTTTTCCAGATGTTTTCTCAGCTTAAATGTGACTGATAGAGAAAGCTTCTTCATGAATCTATTTATAACTGTAAAATTTCATTTTGTTAATTTCTTCATCGCATGTAGTTTCATGACAAATATATTTATCAGACATATATTTGCAATACATTTTTTAAATTAATAAATTATCTCAATAAGTGACTGAAATATCCAAATTTGCTAGTTATATCAATTTTCTTGGGTTTACAAGAAAGAACACAAAGCAAAGATACTAGACTTATGAACGAAATTAGTTGTATACACTTTGTTTGTTTTCTTTGGGCTGTTTTTTCTTTAACTGTAGGGACTCAGAGGGTAGTGGATAGGTAGCTGGGCTTGGGATTCAAGTTTGATCCCAAGTCTGAAAGCCCAACCACTCAACCATGGAAACCATGGAAACCATGGAAGCCATGGAAGCCACCAAATACTTTATGGTGTTGCTATATAGTCTATATCACTTTGCTTTTTTGTGTTTTCAAAGTGAGATCTAGTGTTGCTATTAGCTATCACTTTCCTTTTTTGTGTTTTCAAAGTGAGATCTAGTGTTGAACAAATAGTCTATATCACTTTCCTTTTTTGTGTTTTCAAAGTGAGATCTAGTGTTGTATATAGTCTATATCACTTTCCTTTTTTGTGTTTTCAAAGTGAGATGTAGTGTTGCTATATAGTCTATATCACTTTCCTTTTTTGTGTTTTCAAAGTGAGATGTAGTGTTGCTATATAGTCTATATCGCTTGCTTTTTGTGTTTTCAAAGTGAGATCTAGTGTTGCTATATAGTCTATATCGTGTTTTCAAAGCTTTTGTGTTTTCAAAGTGAGATCTAGTGTTGCTATATAGTCTATATCGCTTTGCTTTTTTGTGTTTTCAAAGTGAGATCTAGTGTTGCTATATAGTCTATATCACTTTGCTTTTTTTGTTTTCAAAGTGAGATCTAGTGTTGCTATATAGTCTATATCGGTTCGCTCTTTTGTTTTCAAAGTGAGATCTAGTGTTGCTATATAGTCTATATCGGTTCGCTCTTGTTTTCAAGTGAGATCTAGTGTTGCTATATAATCTATATCACTTTGCTTTTTTGTGTTTTCAAAGTTAGATCTATAGTCAATGAATTGGAATTGTTTACATTTAACTGAATGTTCACCCCCTATTGTGAGAATTTTTTATTAAGACAAGTAGCACCAGTGACACGCTTTTTAAATGATTTTCTTTCACATCTGAATTGTTTACGTTTCACAGGGCACAGAACTGAAACCAGACTTGCTTCCTTTCTGGTACTTTTACAAGGTGTGCCAAGAGGAACTAGGAGACATGCAAGGTGCAAAGGACACGGAAAAAATTATGGCCGAGCTGAGAGAAAAACAGAGTTAAAGGAGAGAATGACGGCATATCATTTACACAAATCAGTCATTAGACTTTTTAGTAATAACTCATTGTGGACCAGTTATCTCTTCCATGAAATTATCTTTCCCTGACCAGGCGTTTTGTATCATTTTCAAATGGGTTAATTCATAGCATTGTAACTTGAATGGAAGCAAAGTACAGTGCATTGTAGTTGCGATCTTTGAACACACCTGTTGGGAGATCGAAAATGGGTGCTGGTATGCAGCCCGTAGACCAAACTTTATGCAGCCAATGGCCATCCATTTCGACCTGACAAGCAGGCAACAAATGAATGAAAGTTTCCTCATTGACCAATGGCCATCCATTTCTACCTGACAAGCAAGCAACAAATCAATGAAAGTTTCCTCATTGACCAATGGCCATCCATTTCTACCTGACAAGCAAGCAACAAATCAATGAAAGTTTCCTCATTCACCAACACTTCATTGGTTGAACAAGCGTCTTTGAGTTGATTGACAGCAATTAACGTAAAGAAAATTATTGTTTTTGCATCAAGATTGTTAAAGAATGATGGATTTAGACTTTTGTTCATTTTGCATAATGGTCCAAGCAAAACACTGTGCGCTGTGAACGGCACGGCCTGACAGGAAGAGTAGGACTCACCGTCCAATGGTCTACGCTAGACAATGACCGTTGTTTGCTTGGCCCAGGTGGTTGAATTTGGCACCTGTCAGTCCGCAGGTAGAGAGAGTTGGCTATCACTACTATCAGTATCATTGCATCAGTATCAGTATCAGTATCAGTATCAGTATCAGCACCTATTCATTACAGCTGAGAGGTTTGGCTTGATCATCAAGACCTCTAGTTCAATTCAAATCCCTTTCAAATTTGACATTTGAGACAAAAGACATCTGTCTTGACAACTTTGACAACTTAGCTGTCTATTCAAATCGTGTTGTTGACACAAATTTATTATAAACAGACGACATTCAGTTCCCTGATAGTGCGCTCATGCTTTTAAGGTATTGTGATGTTAAGCGGCATGTTTTTAGACTGCTACTACTGTATTATATAAGACCTGGGATGCCGAACTAAAACAGCTGAACAACTTTTATAAAGAAGCAAAAATCAGAAACAAAGAATGTCTTCCTCCTGTTTTTATTACAAATAGCAAAATAAATTTTGGTTTTTAAATACTAGGCATTGTTATCCTTTAAATTTGCTCAGGATTTTTCATCCATCAATATATTCTTTCTTCTTGAGTTTGTATCGTATATTTAAGAACGAGGTAAACTAATATAAAATCCTGACTGGAAAAAATATTTGATGTCTGATTAAAGTTCGAGATGCACAGGTAGAATACGTCTAGGAAGTGAAGCAAAGGAAATTTTTTCAGCTTTTTGAATATAGGAAAGAAATTGTCCAACTATACTAGATCTAGATTCTAGCTACTCTGCTTGAAAAACGATTAGAAATTTATTTTTACATTTCTGGTTGCACATTAGAATATTCAAGTGGCTCAGCTTGAGTTGTGTTAATATAGCGATGATATCTGATTAGTATTTTCAATATTCCCAGACAGATTGTCTCAAGTGAGATTACGTGGTTTTAGGGGTTATTTTTCCCTCATAAGATGAAAACTATTTATCGCCTTTGTTTTCATAAGGCTCAGCCATGTAAATGCTTTAAATGTCTAAAAGCCCAAATCTTAACATGTTTTAATGTTTGCTATGTGACATTATATCCATCGGTCTCTTATATTAACTATTTATTCTAATGTAATATCAAATAAGCGTCTTCCATTGACGTTTAGGCATGTAAATAAATTTATAAAACAATGTGTTTAGCATGTAAATAAATTTATAAAGATATTAAAACTATTGACATAACTGATACAATTTACGAGTACTGTAAGCAACTGTGTAAAACAAGCGCTATGAAAGCCTGATATATAAAGTTTTCTCAAGCATCAATGACAATAGCATATGACGAAGCTCTTTTTTTTTTGGGAGCATTCTCTTTAAATAAAACATATATTAGAAAAAAATAAAACAAAACGCCTTCTTTAAAAAAAGCTTTTGGAGAGGAAACATTTTTATCTATTTTGTTAGCAAAGATGCCGTCAAATCATCGTCTTCCTATCATTTTGTTTAAAAATTTCATCAACATTTTTTTAACCAGAGCAATTTTTAGTTTATAAAGAATTTAAATTGTGTTGTATACTGTGGTGATTCACGCTATAAATTGTGTTTGTTTGAGTCGAGATTATTGAAAAAGTTATCTTAGATGTTCTCCATGTGAGGGGGTGAAATGCAAAAACCGCTTCATCCGAAAAAGACAAATTGAGAAAATCAACCGTTTCTTCCCTTAGTTCTAAATGAAGCCCAATCAATTTGATGTTTAGAGCTGAATTTCTACTCCAGAAAACTCTTCATTCATTCAAAGTCTGAGATGGTTTAAAAAAAAACTCACAATATGTAAAATATGGGCCTAGTGGGTCTTGCATCTCA
>JAXRKP010002909.1:0-5000 GCA_037039925.1 Doris montereyensis | reverse complement strand
AATAATAAAAATAATGATGATAAAAATAATAATGAAGCATAGAAAACCTGAAAGAGGATTACAAAGATAGAAAAGTTTTAAGCTTGATTGAAGTTGTTGATAATCTAGGCGATGCTGTCTCTAAAAACCGAAAGCGTTCATTTGACTACTGAATGCAGTTCACAAATCTGTTTGTTTTTTGTAGCTGTGTTTCTTTTGTTAAGTGCATTTTATTTTGGTTGTTTTTTTTATTTTGGGGGTGCTTTATATTTGTTTGAATCCTAGCAAAGCCAGGTCCGACATTGTGTTCCTTGGGAAAGACAATTAACATGCATTTACCCCACTCTATCCAGGTACAAATGGGTACAAGCACTAGCTTGGGAGTAAAAACCTGCGTCAGACTAGCGTCCTGGCCAGGAGGTGATTATTGTCACCTGTTCTGCTTCATGCTATAGAAACTGGGATAAGCTCCGGCTCTATAGGCCTTAGGGCCTTGAAGAAACTTTACTTACTTTTATTTATATTTGTTGTGTTTATTTCAGAGAGAAAGAGAGAGATAGGGGGGGGGGGGGGGAGGAGAGACAGAGAGAGTGGGGGGGGGGGGGGGAGAAAGAGAGATACAAAGAGAGAGAGAGAGTGTGTGTGTGTGTGTGTGTGTATGCAAAAGAGAAAATGAGTGTGTGTGTGTGTGTATGCAAAAGAGAAAGTGAGTGTGTGTGTGTGTGTGTGTATGCAAAAGAGAAAGTGAGTGTGTGTGTGTGTGTGGTGTATGCAAAAGAGAAAGTGAGTGTATGTGTGTGTGTGTGTATGCAAAAGAGAAAGTGAGTGTGTGTGTGTGTGTGTGTATGCAAAAGAGAAAGTGAGGTGTGGTGGTGTGTGTATGCAAAAGAGATAGTGAGAGTGTGTGTGTGTGTGTATGCAAAAGAGAAAGTGAGTGTGTGTGTGTGGTGTGTGGTGTGTGTATGCAAAAGAGATAGTGAGAGTGTGTGTGTGTGTGTATGCAAAAGAGAAAGTGAGTGTGTGTGTGTGGTGTGTGTATGCAAAAGAGAAAGTGTAGTGTGTGTGTGTGTGTATGCAAAAGAGAAAGTGTATGTGTGTGTGTGTGTATGCAAAAGAGAAAGTGTGTGTGTGTGTGTGTGTGTGTATGCAAAAGAGAAAGTGAGTGTGTGTGTGTGTGTATGCAAAAGAGAAAGTGAGTGTATGTGTGTGTGTGTGTGTGATGCAAAAGAGAAAGTGTGTGTGTGTGTGTGTGTATGCAAAAGAGAAAGTGAGTGTGTGTGTGTGTGTGGTGTATGCAAAAGAGAAAGTGAGTGTGTGTGTGTGTGTGTGATGCAAAAGAGAAAGTGAGTGTGTGTGTGTATGCAAAAGAGAAAGTGAGTGTGTGTGTATGTGTGTATGCAAAAGAGAAAGTGAGTGTGTGTGTGTGTGTGTATGTGTGTATGCAAAAGAGAAAGTGAGTGTGTGTGTGTGTGTGTGTATGCAAAAGAGAAAGTGAGTGTGTGTGTGTGTGTATGCAAAAGAGAAAGTGAGTGTGAGACAGACATAGGTAACAAATGTGAAGAAACAAAATGTCACATGCCAAAATTACTCTTTGTACATTTTCTGTTTCTTTTTGTCCTAAAATGTGACTATGACATGAGAGATAATTGTTTCATATTTAATTCAACCACGGATACTATACCTGCACTTGTGTAATTTTCATGAATTATTTATATACATGATAATATATATACATAAAATGATATATGTTTCTATTGTTTTAACATTTATTTCTTTTTGTATTACTTTCAATTTGATGTTTTCAAGTGCGTGCACATTTTTTTTTTTTAATTGATAGTTGGAAAAAAAAAAAATTTGATAGTTGGAAAAAAAAATAAAAAATTGACAGTTGGAAAAATATATACAAAATTGATAGTTGGAAAAAACAATTTTTTAAATTGATAGTTGGAAAAATATTTTTAAAAACTGATAGTTGGAAAAATGTTTTTTTCAAATTGATAGTTGGCAATAAAGAATAAAAAACCAGATGAAGAAAAAAAGAAAATACCAAATTTCCATCTTCTACACAAGCCGTGGGCGGTTGGCAGATGTTATTGGTAGGTGCTACTTCTTTCCTTTCACTCTTTCACAAGTCTTTCTTTCTTCTTGCTGTTTTCTCTTATTGATCCACCCTAAGATCACCGCATATGTTGGACAGGGTAGATTCCAAAAGAAAACCACACATCCACCCTAAGGTCACCATATATATTGGACAGGGTAGATTCCAAAAGAAAACTATCTCTCCCTTGTTATTAACAAAGGAGAGGTTTGGAGTGGTGGAAAGGTTATTGTGTTGCTCTGCTTTAGCCAGTTGCATTCCCTTGTCACATCATCATCTTCATCAATGCCTCTTATCCCTGGCAGGAAATAGCTGTAAGAGAAGAGGCATTTTAGTGAAACCACAGGGTTGTGAGTTTGTAATCACAACAACGCCTCGGCCCAAACCCTGTGGCTTGCTCAGGTGTTTTTTTCACAGCGTTGTACTCTTAAGAAAGGTACTTCACTCTGCTGTCCTCACTTGACTTAAATGTGTGAATGAGAACCCAGCTATATGTTGAAAAGCATCGTGTCAGTTAGTACAAAGCGAGTAACAGGCTTGTGTACTGTATGCTCCCCAGAAAATTGAGATGGACTTTAAATACAATGGCCTGCAAGGTGATAATGATGTAAAGTCGGTAAGCCTGTACTTCTGCGAGATACAGACTAAAAATCCATCTTCATTTTTATATAGGCCACGTACAAGGGAATTCCATCTTTCTCTCTCTCTTGGGCTATCTTTCCAAACTCACTCCACGTAAGCCCTATTTCTCATATACCTCTGTCAAGGTGTCTTGTCCATTTCTCCCAGTCACACATTGAATGCATTGATGGAAAACTTTGATAAATATTCAGTCTTCCAATTGTAATGACATCACAAGATGAAGATGTTCACACGTAATGACATCACAAGGTGAAGATGTTCACACGTAATGACATCACAAGATGAAGATGTTCACACTCATGTCCACACCTGAGCATTCTTCGCGAACAGGGTACGTGCTCATTCAATGCGTTCATGCGTGAACTGTTGGTCAAGAAAGAGAAGAAGAGCAAATATTCTGTCACAAGCTCGACATCGCTCGCCTGTGGGCTCTGTGTGACCTGTGTGACCTGTGTGGATTGTGTGACCTGTGTGACCTGTGTGACCTGGGGCCACCAAGAAAGACAACACAAAAACACGACAGCAGTGTATTTATTTGTGCATTGTATTTTTGTTTGTGCAGCTTGTTCACCAAAAAATGCTCATGGGGGAATCGAGCACAAGATTATTTCACATTCCACCCGTCATAATGTGTCATGATTTCGGATTAAATCAGATTGATTGACCTTTATAGTCCATAACCCATCCTTTCAACGAGTCTGACTGAAGGGGGGTGGAAGTACCCCTGCATTTCTTCCTCTGCTGGTTGGGGTTTAATTGTCTAAGTGTTGTGTTCAGTTTTATTTTTTGGCTTATGCAAATACTATTTACTGCAATGTCATCTTTATATTTTCATGAACAGTCAAAATTTCCAACAATCAACTTTAATACATGCAGTTTCTTTTTTTTTTCCAAGAACATGACAGAATATTTTTTTGTGTTTCTGTTTTGTAGTTCTTTTTCTTTTTTTTGTCTCAGTGAAAATTCATTGAGCATAACGGACAATTTTTTGTTATGATTATGTTCAATATTTTCTTTTTTTTCCAGTATATTATTCAAATGAATTTTTTTGTTTTGTTGCATAATGTATCCTAATAAATCCAATTTCTACTTTCTGTTTTTTCAAATTGAAAATAATATGCTGTTACATGTTTTATTTCAGAGATTTGTCTTTGAATGTGGGGTATGCGGAGGGGGGCTACTTGTAGGCCCTACTTCATTCCTTTCACTCATTCACATGATGTCTTTTCATTTTTCATCTGGTAGGCCCTACTTCATTCCTTTCACTCATTAGATGATGTTCTTCATCTTTCATCTGGTAGGCCCTACTTCATTCCTTTCACTCATTCATGATGTCTTTCATCTTTCATCTGGTGGCCCTACTCATTCCTTTCATTTCACATGATGTCTTTCATCTTTCATCTGGTAGGCCCTACTTCATTCCTTTCACTCATTAGATGATGTCTTTCATCTTTCATCTGGTAGGTCCTACTTCATTTCTTTCACTCGTTAGATGATGTCTTTCATCTTTCATCTGGTAGGCCCTACTTCATTTCTTTCACTCGTTACATGATGTCTTTCATCTTTCATCTGGTAGGCCCTACTTCATTCCTTTCACTCATTACATGATGTCTTCATCTGCAGGCCCTACTTCATTCCTTTCACTCGTTACATGATGTCTTTCATCTGGTAGGCCCTACTTCTCATTCCTTTCACTCGTTACATGATGTCTTTCATCTGGTAGGCCCTACTTCATTCCTTTCACTCGTTACATGATGTCTTTCATCTTTCATCTGGTAGGTCCTACTTCATTCCTTTCACTCATTCACATGATGTCTTTTCATCTTTCATCTGGTAGGCCCTACTTCATTCCTTTCACTCGTTACATGATGTCTTTCATTCAGAAGTCCTACTTCATTCCTTTCACTCATTACATGATGTCTTTCATCTTTCATCTGGTAGGCCCTACTTCATTCCTTTCACTCGTTACATGATGTCTTTCATCTGGTAGGTCCTACTTCATTCCTTTCACTCGTCACATGATGTCTTTCATCTGGTAGGCCCTACTTCATTTCTTTCACTCATTCACATGATGTCTTTCATCTGGTAGGGCCCTACTATTCCTTTCACTCATTCACATGATGTCTTTCATCTTTCATCTGGTAGGTCCTACTTCATTTCTTTCACTCGTTACATGATGTCTTTCATCTGGTAGGCCCTACTTCATTTTTTCACTCGTTACATGATGTCGTTCATCTTTCATCTGGTAGGCCCTACTTCATTTCTTTCACCCTTTTACAGG
>JAXRKP010002908.1:25000-31386 GCA_037039925.1 Doris montereyensis | reverse complement strand
GCGCAACAAATCATCAAAGTTAACAACAAATCATCAAAGTTAACAACAATTCATCAAAGTTAACAACAAATTCATCAAAGTTAACAACAAATCATCAAAGTTAACAACAAAACAAATCATCAAAGTTAACAACTGGGCTTTCGGAAACACTGGAAGAGATTTATACCGACATATGGTCACCCCACAAACACATGACAACATCAACCAATTAAAACGAAACGACCAAGTGCCCATCTTCAGGCTCCGAACACACCACATACAGCTAATCACGCATGTAAACATCCTGAACATTCCCCAGTGTGACCTCTTTGTGACCACCCCCATGAAACTGTGGGACCCATCACCTTTTTGAATGCCACAAACTGAAAGACCTACGCGAAACGCTACTACCAGAGAAGCCCGATCTCCGGAATACTATTTATGGAACCCTGCAACAAATGGAAAACACCTGCAGATACAACTAAATGGCATTGGGCCAAAGGACAAATGTCCAAAGCGCTGCTGTATCAGTAACAACAACAACAGCAACAACAGTAACAACAACAACAACAACAACAACAACAAGAATTCAAGGGGTTCAGTTTTACAGCTTACGGGTTCCTGACGTCTGTGCAAAGAATACAGATTGAATTTTTTTAAAACACGTCTAGCTGTTAAGTGATGATATGATGTGTCTACATTTGCGACTACATTGGTCCTGCAACACAGGGCTAACCTTGGAAACTAAAGTTATGAGGCTCAAATCGTGAAGTATCATGCAAAGAATATCAGTTTGACTTTTCTTTTCTCTCAGGCAGGGAGAAAACAAAATGTGTCACTGATCCAGCACCAAGACCTATTATCTACAGTTGATGACAGACAGGCCTAGATTTTATTAACGCAATGTCGAAAGTGATGAATAATTGAAATGAAATTATCTTATAGCCCCGTAGGAACAAAGGCATGACAAATACAAAGGAATAGACAAAAGAAAATAAATCATGTGGGCATCAATAGAATCGAACCCGTGATCTCTGCTTTGGCAAGGCGTCCATTGCCTTGCCATAAAGGAGAGCGCGCTACCACCAAGCTAACTACGCGATGGGTGCTACGCCTAGGTCGCGCGTTCAATTCGAATCTTATTGATGCCCAAAGTTTTATTTTCTGTTTCTTCTTTTGTATTTGTCTTGTCTTTGTTCCTACGTGGCTTTGATAATATGTCATGTCCTTATTCATCACGTTCCATACATGCGCCGTGTCTAACTGTTTATCTTTAAAACAATGCAATGAGATATGAAGCTTGTAGTAAGATTATTGTTTTATTGTTGTTTAACACTCAGATCCTGATAGCATTGTGTATGGCTAAAAGGAATGCATTCCACAAAGTCAAACACGTTTCTGTTACCGGAACTCCAATTCTAATCTGTATATGAATCCTTAAGTGGGGACACACACTCTCTCTCTCTCTCTCTCTCTCTCTCTCTGTCTCTCTCTCTGTCTCTGTCTCTGTCTCTGTCTCTGTCTCTGTCTCTCTCTCTCTCTCTCTCTCTCTCTCTCTCTCTCTCTCTCTCTCTCTCTCTCTCTCTCTCTCTCTCTCTCTCTCTCTCTCTCTCTCTCTCTCTCTCTCTCTCTCTCTCTCTCTCTCTCTCTCTCTCTCTCTCTCTCTCTCACACACTCACACACACACACACAAACAAACACACACACACGCATGCGCACACACACACACAAACACACACACAATTAACAATTTCCTTGAATATTTATTTTTTTGATGAAGTCAACATCGAAATGCTCCTATGATGAAAAGTTGGAAAACAGCGTTGGAGATTTTGGGGTTCTCAAGATGGAAGTATGAGAAGAAGGAACATATTCATTGCATGGCGTTTAGAAAGGTGAGAGCTTTGCCATATTTGTGAAGCCAAATTATTCCTTATTCTTTTGAAAAAGGAAATCACTTTTAGAAAGTAATAACTATACCGTCAGTAAGAAAATAAGTGTACTATTAGTAAGACAATAAGTGTACTATTAGTAAGACAATAAGTGTACTATTAGTAAGACAATACGTGTACCATCAGAACGACAATAAGTGTACCATCAGAAAGACAATAAGTGTACCATCAGAAAAGACAATAAGTGTACCATCAGAAAAGACAATAAGTGTACCATAAGTGTACCATCAGAAAGACAATAAGTGTACCATCAGAAAGACAATAAGTGTACCATCAGAAAGACAATAAGTGTACCATCAGAAAGACAATAAGTGTACTATCAGAAAGACAATAAGTGTACTATCAGAAAGAAAATAAGTGTACTATTAGTAAGACGATAAGTATACTATCAGAAAGACAATAAGTGTACCATCAGAAAGACAATAAGTGTACCATCAAAGAAAGACCATCAGAAAGACAATAAGTGTACCATCAGTAAGACAATAAGTGTACTATTAGTAAGACGATAAGTATACCATCAGAAAGGCATTAAGTGTACCATCAGAAAGACATTAAGTATACCATCAGAAAGACATTAAGTGTACCATCAGAAAGACATTAAGTGTACCATCAGAAAGACATTAAGTATACCATCAGAAAGACAATAAGTGTACCATCAGAAAGACATTAAGTGTACCATCAGAAAGACATTAAGTGTACCATCAGAAAGACAATAAGTGTACCATCAGAAAGACATTAGAATAGTTGTCAGTTTCTCAATCAAAAAGTCGTTGGTTCGTACCTGCCAGATTGAACCCCCCCCCCCCGCCCCCGCTTTCTCCCATGTTTGGTCCAGGTAGGAAGATTGACACCTAGGCCCATCTGAGACGGACGATAAACAGGAAGTCCCATGTGCCGACCCCAACACTCTGTGCACATTAAAAATCCTGTATCTGTTTACAGGGCAGTCTGGACAGATGTTTTGAAAATCTTGCCAAAAACCCCGAGATTACCTTAATGGTGAATGTGGCTAAAATCAAAATAACCCACACCATCCTTGATGTATGCAATTCATGTTGTGCATCATAATATTTTTAAGGTGTAATGCATGTAGAGCCTTGTCCTCGTAGGGATGAGTGTGCGATAGAAACGTACATTGTTTTTTTTATTATTGAAGGGAAAGTTAGACAAGAATAGGGGGATGTGACAGAGGACTACATCCTGCAATTGCACAGCCTAGAGTAGAAGGAAAATCAGAACCAACCCTATAAAAATGTTTTAAGTTGATCTCACTTTTTTTTTATTTTTTGTTTGTTTGTAACTAATGTTGTAAATTTGAATTTTGTGTTTGTACATAATACGTTTATTCTCAGCGTCTTAAAGCATTTAGATGGATGTGTGCGCTTTATGAATAAATTATTGCTGTTATTGTTATCAATCCTGACCACCGTGGCGATGATCTCAGGGTTCGTAACTGACTGATATTACTCACTGTAGGGGGGGGGGATGGACTAAAGTACTTTAAAAAATTATGAAAATATAGTCAATGTGTAAGATTTGTTCATATTTAGTACCCAGATTTGGTGAAACAGTCCGATTTCTTGCGAATATCCGAAGATAGTTGTCCGATCAATTTGTGTAAAATGTTTTCTTTTCAAAATAATATTTCAAAGACATATCACCAGATCAGAGCACTCCATGAAACACCATTGAGGTTTGTCGCACTGACTTACTTTAAATTCAGTCAAGTGCATAGCACCGTGAAATAGGACACGGAACAGAAGCAGAAAAGGGGAGGTAATCGATGCGTTGTTTTTAAGACCACGCACTATGCAGTAATGTTTGTTTCTGTCGTATTAGTTTGTTCCTATATAGAAACTGGATTTTTTTCTACTTTCATCAATTTGACTGTTTTGGAGATTTATTTGTAGTTTGTTTGTTTTGGGTGTTTTTGTTTGTAAGAAGGGTGGGACTTGCGGGGGGAGGAGGGGGTGTGTCTATTTGTGGATTTACTGTGTTCCTTGTGTGTGTTTTGTTTTGTTTGTTGTGTTGTTTGTTGCTATTTCACTTCTTTTTTTTATCTTACTTACAGGTTTCAGACTTCCCAGATGGTTCTTGCATAGATGATAATGATATGACAAGAAATTTGAAAACAGAGGTTGTGGACAAGTTGTACATTCCACAAGACTTCAATGACGCTTGTTACGACGATGTCAACTTTCAGTTAGAACCCAAACCAACAGATTTAGATGGGCAGACAACCATGGAGAGCAAACTCTTTCTGGCAAACGTCCATAGTGAATTGCCCTTATGTTTGCCAGCGACGACAGTGACGAGGATGACAAATGACGAGAAAGATGACGTTGATGGTGTTGTTGCCGGTGATGAGGATGATGCTAAGAATGGCGCCAATGTGGATAAAGTAGACGGCATGGAAGAAAAGGGTTCAATGGATTGCAAGTGATTGCCTCCCTTTGTGTCATTGAATCTAAGATCAGATAAAGTTGACACTATGGAAGAAAAGGGTTCAATGATATTGCAAGTGATTGCCTCCTTGTGTCATTGAATCTAAGATCAGATAAAGTTGACACTATGGAAGAAAAGGTTCAATGATATTGCAAGTGATTGCCTTGCTTCGTGTCATTGAATCTAAGATCAGATAAAGTTGACACTATGGAAGAAAAGGGTTCAATGATATTGCTGACTGCCTTGCTTCGTGTCATTAAATCTAAGATCAGATAAAGTTGACACTATGAAGAAAAGGGTTCAATGATATTGGAAGTGATTGGTTTTGCTTCGTGTCATTAAATCTAAGATATGGAAGAAAAGGGTTCAATGATATGATATTGCCTTGATTAAATCAAAGTGATTGACACCTTGCTTCGTGTCATTAAATCTAAGATCAGATAAAGTTGACACTATGGAAGAAAAGGGTTCAATGATATTGCAAGTGATTGCCTTGCGTGTCATTAAATCTAAGAAAAGGGTTCAATGATCAGATATTAAATCTAAGATTGTTGACACTATGGAAGAAAAGGGTTCAATGATATTGCAAGTGATTGCCTTGCTTCGTGTCATTAAATCTAAGATCAGATAAAGTTGACACTATGGAAGAAAAGGGTTCAATGATATTGCAAGTGATTGCCTGATTACTTGCTTTGTGTACATTAAATCTAAGATCAGATAAAGTGCATTATTAAATCTAAGATCAGATAAAGTTGACACTATGGAAGAAAAGGGTTCAATGATATTGCAAGTGATTGCCTTGCTTCGTGTCATTAAATCTAAGATCAGATAAAGTTGACACTATGGAAGAAAAGGGTTCAATGATATTGCAAGTGATTGCCTCGCTTTGTGTCATTAAATCTAAGATCAGATAAAGTTGACACTATGGAAGAAAAGGGTTCAATGATATTGCAAGTGATTGCCTCGGTCAGATCATTAAGAAAAGGGTTCAATCGATAAGTGATTGCCTCAGCTTGCGTGTCATAATCTAAGATGATAAAGTTGACACTATGGAAGAAAAGGGTTGAAGTGATTGCCTTGCGTGTTCTTCAACTCTAAGATCAGATAAAGGTATTGAATCAAGATCAGAAGAAAAGGGTTCAATGATATTGTGATTGCCTCATTAAATCCAAGATCAGATAAAGAGGACAAGGATGGATTTGTAGTCCATATCTCCGCTCAAGGGCAGGATCGCTGACTGCACATCATTTATATACCCCAGCAAAAGACAATAAAATAATATTAAAAAACAATAGAAAAACAGCAGTGAAAATCTTATTGCAAGAAAATTGATGTAAGTTTTAAATATTATTTGTTGTTTGTTACCACTTCTTTTTTCCTTTTTTTTGTTTTGTTTTGTTTTAGTTTTTGGGGGTTTTTCTGTTGTTTTCTGTTTGTTTTGGACAATGATTATTATTTCTACAATCAAAACATTTCAATTCATCACGCTTCGTTTGACAAACTTAGAACTGTTGAGTTCACTTTTTAAAATAAGAATGAAGACAAATAACACTGGAAGAAGTTTGTCGAAAGACATGAACTACAATGGCATGAAATAATAGTGAACACTCATAAGAACGACTTACAAATTTTCGCCCCACAAGTCGTCCAGAATTCACACCCATTCAGCAATGATGACGTAAAGTTGACAACTTCCGGTTGAAAAAGACGGCGAATTTGATATTGTCATACTCATTACTCTTCTCAAACTAAGTTAATATATTGTAATCACATGTCAAACATAATGACTAACTATGCCTAATGAACACACGATATGATAAGTTTTTAACTTTAAATTTGGTTGCATCGTAAAACACACACAATGTCTTTTGTCGTCTGTAATGTTTGGAACACACTTTCGGACCGCAAAATCTATTTTAAAGAAATAAGATCGGATTTAAAGAGAACACTACATGTAGTGAAAAGTGTTCAAAATTATGTTTAGTGGGCATAACTGAATTAGCAACTCAG
>JAXRKP010002908.1:12500-22500 GCA_037039925.1 Doris montereyensis | reverse complement strand
AGTTAGACCGGCATTCCTGAATTTGGAATCGGCAAGTCTCGATGGAAATTGTTTGGACTCAAGAACTCCAATGACAAGATCCCAAATAGACAACCCCAACCGCAAGAAATGGAAATTCGTCGCAAGTACAGATGCAGCCGAGTGGAGACAGATGCAGTCTACCTGATAAAGAATGTTGGTAACGGAGTGGTCTTTAGACAGGGTGGTGAATCATCATCTATGGGTGAAATACGTGTGTCTTTATAAGAATGTTAGTAATGATTTATAAATGAAATGTTGGTAACCTTTCTTCATAAGAATGTTGGTAACGATTTATGGGTGAAATACGTGTCTTTATACGAATGTTAGTAATCTATTTATGGGTGAAATACGTGTGTCTTTATAAGAATGTTGGTAATGATTTATGGGTGAAATACGTGTCTTTATAAGAATGTTGGTAATGATTTATGGGTGAAATACGTGTGTCTTTATAAGAATGTTGGTAATCTTTTATAGGTGAAATTTACCTGTGTCTTTATAGGAATGTTGGTAATCTATAAGTTAATGGTAACTAATACTGTGTCTTTATAGGAATGTTGGTAATCTTCTTATAGGTGAAATATAATAATATAAGAATGTTCTTATGGGTGAAATACCTGTGTCTTCATAAAAATGTTGGTAATCTTCTTCATAAGGTGAATCTTGTTATGGGTGTCTTGTCTTCATAAGAATGTTGGTAATCTTGTTATGGGTGAAATACCTGTGTCTTCATAAGAATGTTGGTAATCTATTATGGGTGAAATACCTGTGTCTTCATAAGAATGTTGGTAATCTTGTTATGGGTGAAATACCTTGTCTTCATAAGAATGTTGGTAATCTTGTTATGATGAAATAATAATAATAATGAAATACTGATGATGATAATACTGTGTCTTCATAAGAATGTTGGTAATCTAATGGGTGAAATACCTGTGTCTTCATAAGAATGTTGGTAATCTAATGGGTGAAATACCTGTGTCTTCATAAGAATGTTGGTAATCTATTTATGGGTGAAATACCTGTGTCTTCATAAGAATGTTGGTAATCGACTACTTATGGGTGAAATACCTTGTCTTCATAAGAATGTTGGTAATCTACTTATGGGTGAAATACCTGTGTCTTCATAAGAATGTTGGTAATCTACTTATGGGTGAAATACCTGTGTCTTTAGCTTTAGGAATGTTGGTAATCTACTTATGGGTGAAATACCTGTGTCTTTATAAGAATGTTGGTAATCCATTTATGGGTGAAATACGTGTCTTTACAACCTTATACGAATGTTGGTAATCTACTTATGGGTGAAATACGTGTGTCTTTATACGAATGTTGGTAACTACTTATGGGTGAAATACCTGTGTCTTTATAAGAATGTTGGTAATCTATTTATGGGTGAAATACGTGTGTCTTTATACGAATGTTGGTAACTACTATGGGTGAAATACGAGAGCTACAAGAATGTTGGTAACTAAATGGGTGAAATACGTGTGTCTTTATAAGAATGTTGGAACTACTTATGGGTGAAATACGTGTCTTTATAGGAATGTTGGTAACGATTTATGGGTGAAATACGTGTGTCTTTATACGAATGTTGGTAACGATTTATGGGTGAAATACGTGTGTCTTTATAGGAATGTTGGTAACGATTTATGGGTGAAATACGTGTGTCTTTATAGGAATGTTGGTAACGATTTATGGGTGAAATACGTGTGTCTTTATAGGAATGTTGGTAACTATTTATGGGTGAAATACGTGTGTCTTTATGATTTATGAATGTTGGTTTATACTAATGTTGGTAACTACTTATGGGTGAAATACGTGTCTTTATAGGAATGAATGTTGGTAACGATTTATGGGTGAAATACGTGTGTCTTTATAGAATGTTGGTAATCTACTTATGGGTGAAATGGTATACGAATGATTGGGTGAAATACGATTTATGGGTTGGTAACGAAATACGTGTGTCTTTATAGGAATGTTGGTATATTTAGAAATACGTTGTCTTTATAGGAATGTTGGTAACTACTTATGGGTGAAATACGTGTGTCTTTATAGGAATGTTGGTAACGATTTATGGGTGAAATACGTGTGTCTTTATAAGAATGTTGGTAACGATTTATGGGTGAAATGCGTGTGTCTTTATACGAATGTTGGTAATGATTTATGGGTGAAATACGTGTGTCTTTATAAGAATGTTGGTAACTATTTATGGGTGAAATACGTGTGTCTTTACAGGAATGTTGGTAACGATTTATGGGTGAAATACGTGTGTCTTTATAGAATGTTGGTAACGATTTATGGGTGAAATACGTGTGTCTTTATAGGAATGTTGGTAACGATTTATGGGTGAAAACGATTTATGTGAAATACGTGTTTATAAGAATGTTGGTAACGACTTATGGGTGAAATACGTGTGTCTTTATACGAATGTTGGTAACTATTTATGGGTGAAATACGTGTGTCTTTATAAGAATGTTGGTAATGATTTATGGGTGAAATAACTTTATACGAATGTTGGTAACTACTTATGGGTGAAATACGTGTGTCTTTATACGAATGTTGGTAACTACTTATGGGTGAAATACGTGTGTCTTTATAGCTTTATAGGAATGTTGGTAACGATAAGTCATGGAAATTGTTATGGGTGAAATTTACTCCAATGACAAGTCTCCCAGAATGTTGGTAAAGATTTATGGAAATACGTGTGTCTTTATACGAATGTTGGTAATCGGGTGGAAATACTTATGGGTGAATACATGGTCTTTATACGAATGGGTGGTAATGTGTCTACTGTATTTATGGGTGAAATACGTGTGTCTTTATACGAATGTTGGTAACTATTTATGGGTGAAATACGTGTGTCTTTATACGAATGTTGGTAATCTATTTATGGGTGAAATACGTGTGTCTTTATAGGAATGTTGGTAACGATTTATGGGTGAAATACGTGTGTCTTTATACGAATGTTGGTAACTACTTATGGATGAAATACGTGTGTCTTTATACGAATGTTGGTAACTACTTATGGGTGAAATAACTATTATGGAATGTTGAATTTACTTATAAATACGTGTGTCTTTATAGGAATGTTGGTAACTATTTATGGGTGAAATACGTGTGTCTTTATAGGAATGTTGGTAATATTTATGGGTGAAATACGTGTGTCTCTTATACGAATTTGGTAACTAATGGGTGAAATACGTCTTTAAAATGTAACTATTTATGGGTGAAATACGTGTGTCTTTACAGGAATGTTGGTAACTTTTATGGGTGAAATACGTGTGTCTTTACAGGAATGTTGGTAACGATTTATGGGTGAAAACCTTTATTGTTGGTATGATTTAAAACATTTGTCTTTATACGAATGTTGGTAACTACTTATGGGTGAAAATACGTCTGTCTTTATAGGAATGTTGGTAATCATTTATGAGTGAAATACGGTGTCTTTACAAGAATGTTGGTAACGATTTATGTGTGAAATATCGTGTGTCCTTATAAGAATGTTGATAATGATTTATGGGTGAAATACGTATGTCTTTATACGAATGTTGGTAATGATTTATGAGTGAAATACGCTTTAATGTTGGTAACGATTTGGGTGAAATACCTTTATACGAATGTTGGTAACGATTTATGGGTGAAATACGTGTGTCTTTAAATTGGTACGATGTGTCCTTACAGGAATGTTGGTAATGATTTATGGGTGAAATACGTATGTCTTTACAGGAATGTTGGTAATGATTTATGTTGTGTAAAGCTCACTTTATGGGTGAAATAATTCGTGTCATTATAGAATGTTATGTAATGATTTATAAATAATGTGTGTCTTTATAGGAATGCATTTAAATTTAAAGAATGTTTAACGATTTTGGGGTGAAATCCTAAAGAATGTTGGTAACGATTTATAAGTGAAATCTCAAGGAATGTTGGTAAATTTATAATATCTTTATAAGAATGAAATGATTTGGGCAATGGTGTTCAAAGAATGTAATCTACTTATGGGGAAAATCTATAGGCATTTGGTAATACCATCAAAGTTTCTTTATACAATTTGGTAAGAACAAATCCTCAACGAATGTTGGTAACTACTTATAAGTCCTCAAGAACATTTAAAATCATACGAATGTTAGAGATAACGATAAGGAAATACGGCGAATGGTAACTACGAGTCATCTACAGAAAATGAACCACTTATGGGTGAAATACGATACGAATGTTGGTAACGAGTAAATACATACGAATGTTGGTAACGATACGGGTAAATCGTGGCCCCGAATGTTGGTAACGATTTATGGGTGAAATACGTGTGCCTTGACACGAATGTTGGTCAATCTGTTGCTGAAATACGTGTCTTTATAAGAATGTGAACTACATGTTGAAATACTGACATAGTCAATGATTCGCTCGATTTATGGGTGAAATACGTTCCTGATTTGGTAACTACTTTGGGGTGAAATACGTGTGTCTTTATACGAATGTTGGTAACGATTTATGGGTGAAATACGTGTCTTTATACGAATGTTGGTAACTACTTATGGGTGAAATATTGTGTTTATAAGAATGTTCACTAAAAAGTGTCTAATAATGTTGGTAACGATTTATCTCCAAATTGTTAGAAACTTATGGTGAAATACGTGTGTCATCAAACAGCACAAGTGAAAAAAGCTGTCATCAAAAATACGTGTCTTTATAGGAATGTTGTCATCAAAAATACGTGGTCTTTATAAGAATTCGAAAAAAAGCTGTGTCTTTATAGGAATGTTGGTAATGATTTATGTCAGAAATACGCATAAGAATGTTGGTAATGATTTATGTAAGTGAAATACTTGCTCCTAGAATGTTGGTAATGATTATGCAATACCTACCAATGCCGATTTATGGGTGAAATACGGTGACCCCTGGTGACTTTATAGGAATTTGGTAATGATTTATGGGTGAAATACCTTTATACGATTTGTCTTCCGATTTTGATACAATTGATCTTATGGGCGAAATTCTTTATAGGAATGTTGGTAATGATTTACTGAAATCTGTCATAAGAATGTTGGTAATGATTTGAAATGTGGTGAAATACGTAAGTCTCTTTAAATCTTCCCTCATAATCATTTATGGTTCTTTTTTATACGAATGTTGGTAACTACTTATGGTGAAATATGTCTTTATAGGAATAAACTTATGGGTGAAATACGTGTGTCTTTATAGAATGGGTGAAATAGTAGTAATGTTGTAGTATGGGTGAAATACGTAGTAGTAAGAATGTAGGTAACTAGTTATGTAAATAGTAGTCTTTATAAGAATAGTAAATACGAAGTAGCAGCAAATAGCAGCATAGGCAGTAGTAGTTGGTAATCGATTTAGTGAAATAGTGGTCTTTATAAAAATGGTGGGTGAAATGGTGTCTTTCATAAGAATGTTGGTAATCTTGTTATGGTGAAATACGTGTGTCTTTACAAGAATGTTGGTAATGGTGGGTGAAATACGTGTGTCTTTAACGAATGGTGGTGGGTGAAATACGTGTGTCTTTATAAGAATGTTGGTAATAGTTATGTGAAATACGTAGTCTTTATAAGAATGTTGTAATGATTTATGGGTGAAATGGTGTCTTTATAAGAATGTTGTAATCTACTTATGGGTGAAATACCTGTGGAATGTTGGTAATCTATTTATTGGTGAAATACCTGTGTATAGGAATGTTGGTAATCTACTTATGGGTGAAATACCTGTTCTTCATAAAAATGTTGCACTTATAGGTGAAATACCTGTATAAGAATGTTGGTAATCTTGTTATGGGTGAAATACCTGTGTCTTCATAAGAATGTTGTTGTTATGGGTGAAATACCTGTGTCTTCATAAGAATGTTGGTAATCTTGTTATGGGTGAAATACCTGTGTCTTCATAAGAATGTTGGTAATCTTGTTATGGGTAGAAATACCTGTGTCTTCATAAGAATGTTGGTAATCTACTTATGGGTGAAATACCTGTGTCTTCATAAGAATGTTGGTAATCTACTTATGGGTGAAATACCTGTGTCTTCATAAGAATGTTGGTAATCTATTTATGGGTGAAATACCTGTGTCTTCATAAGAATGTTGGTAATCTACTTATGGGTGAAATACCTGTGTCTTTATAGGAATGTTGGTAATCTACTTATGGGTGAAATACCTGTGTCTTCATAAGAATGTTGGTAATGATTTATGGGTGAAATACGTGTGTCTTTATAGGAATGTTGGTAATCTACTTATGGGTGAAATACGTGTGTCTTTATAGGAATGTTGGTAACGATTTATGGGTGAAATACGTGTGTCTTTATAATAGAATGTTGGTAATCTATTTATGAGTGAAATACGTGTGTCTTTATACGAATGTTGGTAACGATTTATGGGTGAAATACGTGTGTCTTTATACGAATGTTGGTAACTATTTATGGGTGAAATACGTGTGTGTTTATACGAATGTTGGTAACTACTTATGGGTGAAATACGTGTGTCTTTATAAGAATGTTGGTAACTACTTATGGGTGAAATACGTGTGTCTTTATAGGAATGTTGGTAACGATTTATGGGTGAAATACGTGTGTCTTTATACGAATGTTGGTAACGATTTATGGGTGAAATACGTGTGTCTTTATAGGAATGTTGGTAACGATTTATGGGTGAAATACGTGTGTCTTTATAGGAATGTTGGTAACGATTTATGGGTGAAATACGTGTGTCTTTATACGAATGTTGGTAACGATTTATGGGTGAAATACGTGTGTCTTTATAGGAATGTTGGTAACTATTTATGGGTGAAATACGTGTGAATGTTGGTAACGATTTATGGGTGAAATACGTGTGTCTTTATAGGAATGTTGGTAACTACTTTATGGGTGAAATACGTGTGTCTTTATAGGAATGTTGGTAACTACTTATGGGTGAAATACGTGTGTCTTTATAGGAATGTTGGTAACGATTTATGGGTGAAATACGTGTGTCTTTATACGAATGTTGGTAACGATTTATGGGTGAAATACGTGTGTCTTTATACGAATGTTGGTAACTATTTATGGGTGAAATACGTGTGTCTTTATAGGAATGTTGGTAACGATTTATGGGTGAAATACGTGTGTCTTTATACGAATGTTGGTAACGATTTATGGGTGAAATACGTGTGTTTTTATAGGAATGTTGGTAACGATTTATGGGTGAAATACGTGTGTCTTTATAGGAATGTTGGTAATGATTTATGGGTGAAATACGTGTGTCTTTATACGAATGTTGGTAACGATTTATGGGTGAAATACGTGTGTCTTTATAAAATGTTGGTAACGATTTATGGGTGAAATACGTGTGTCTTTATAGGAATGTTGGTAATGATTTATGGGTGAAATACGTGTGTCTTTATAGGAATGTTGGTAACTACTTATGGGTGAAATACGTGTGTCTTTATAAGAATGTTGGTAACGATTTATGGGTGAAATACGTGTGTCTTTATAAGAATGTTGGTAACTACTTATGGGTGAAATACGTGTGTCTTTATACGAATGTTGGTAATGATTTATGGTGAAATACGTGTGTCTTTATACGAATGTTGGTAATCGATTTATGGGTGAAATACGTGTGTCTTTATACGAATGTTGGTAACTACTTATGGGTGAAATACGTGTGTCTTTATAGGAATGTTGGTAATGATTTATGGGTGAAATACGTGTGTCTTTATACGAATGTTGGTAACTATTTATGGGTGAAATACGTGTGTCTTTATACGAATGTTGGTAACTACTTATGGGTGAAATACATGTGTCTTTATACGAATGTTGGTAATCTACTTATGGGTGAAATACGTGTGTTTATACGAATGTTGGTAACTACTTATGGGTGAAATACGTGTCTTTATACGAATGTTGGTAACTACTTATGGGTGAAATACGTGTCTTTATACGAATGTTGGTAACTATTTATGGGCGAAATACGTGTGTCTTTATAAGAATGTTGGTAACTATTTATGGGTGAAATACGTGTGTCTTTATAAATGTTGGTAACTATTTATGGGTGAAATACCGTGAATGTTGTCTTTACAGGAATGTTGGTAACGTCTTATGGGTAGATCAACTTTATACGTTGTGTCTTTATGTCTTTATGGAATGTTGGTAACGATTTATGGGTGAAATCTGCGTGTGTTTGGCAGAATGTCAGTAACGATTTATGGGTGAAATACGTGTGTCTTTAAGAATGTTAGTAAAGCTCATTTCCATCGGGAAATATATTAAAACCATTGATATTTTTTTGTGAAATACGTGAAGTCTTCTCATCACAATAATGATTGGCAGAAACTTCGTTAAAGGGAGCAATCTACAAACATTCCCCAATAACTTTCAATGACGAATGTGGTGGCAGAAAATGGAATTAGAAATGAATGATAAGGACGCCAATTCATCTACAGAAAATGAAATACGTCTTTAAAAGAGAGCGTGTAGAAAATAATATCTTGGAGCAATGTTGGTAATGCCATCATTTCTTGAAATACAAAATTGCTGAACTGTCAAGTACCATCAAAGTTTCCAATTGAAGAACATTCCTCAAAGCTTTGGTCCTCAAGAACAAAATCAACGAAAAAGAGTCATCAAACTTGAAAAAATGTTGAGGTAACGATCATTATGGGTGAAATACGTAGAGTACATACTATACGAATGCCCATTGGTAACTGACTTTAATGATCATCGAAAAGACTAGGAGTCATCTTTGCTTAGGATCAGTTGGTAACTCCTTTCCTTAAGAAATACAGTAAATTCTTTTTAAAAATGTTGGTAACTTCATTATTGTTAGTAGAAAAAGTAGTAGTACAGACAAGTGCGAAAAAGCTAGTAAACATGAAAAAAAGCTGTCTTTAGTACAGCAATAGTAGAAGTAAAGCTGTCATCAAACAGCACAAGTGAAAAAGTGTAGTAGTTGTAACTATTTAGGTGCAAGGTGTGTAGTAGGTGGTGGTGGTGGTGATGGTTGCAATTTCCATATTCATTGATTTGTAGTAGTAGTAAATTGTATCTTTTAATGGTAAATCAGTAATCGTAGTAGTAGTAGTTAATAAGAATGTTAGGTGGTATTTATGGTAGAAAAAGTATTTGTGGTGTTAAAGTAGTAGTATAGTAGTAGAAGTAGTAGTAGTAGTGGTAGTAGTAGTAGTAGTAGTAGTAGTAGTAGTAGTAGTAGTAGTAGTAGTAGTAGTAGTAGTAATAGTAGAAGTTAGTAGCAGCAGTAGTAGTAGTAGTGTAGTAGTAGTAGTAGTGATAGTAGTAGTAGTAGGGTGGTGGTAGTAGTAGTAGTAGTGGTGGTGGTGGTAGTAGTAGTAGTAGAAAGTAGTAGTAGTAGTAGTAGTAGTAGTAGTAGTAGTAGTAGTTGTAGTAGTAGTAGTAGTAGTAGTAGTGGTGGTGGTAGTAGTAGTAGTAGTAGTAGTAGTAGTAGTAGTAGTAGTAGTAGTAGTAGTAGTAGTAGTAGTTGTAGTAGTAATCGACAGGAGTAGTAGTAGTAGTAGTAGTAGTAGTAGTAGTAGTAGTAATAAATTAGTAGTACAGTACAAGACTGAGCAATACTGTCAAAGTTTAGATAAGAAGTAGATATGTCAGTAAGAAGTAATCAAGCAGGAATTAGAGTTGAACATGACAAGACTGATGTGATACTCTAAATCATATGTTAATCTTGATCAATGTGAACGTAGTCTTGGAGTATAGACGATGCTCATTTAGTATGTCTATCACATTAGTAAAGTATGATCCAAACCTCATTATTTCATTTAAGAATGATAAATAAATTAATTAGAACAGTTCATTGATTACGATACTAAAATTACTTATTAATGCCTTTGTCATCAGTCGACTTGAACGTTTAATTCAATTTGGCTTACATAAAAATTTATTCAAAAACTTCAGAATTCAGAACTTCTTTGCTAAACCTAATTGCTCTTAAGAAATATAGAACCATTAGTTACTCCCATTCTGAAAGACTTATTA
>JAXRKP010002908.1:0-7500 GCA_037039925.1 Doris montereyensis | reverse complement strand
GTATTCTTATATATCAAACCTGTTTCTTAATTGTGCAGGAGATTTTTTCTTTCTCTTTAATATAATCCGGTTCATAGATTTCTTTTGGCTTTTTTCCTTTCAAGGGAATCACTTCTCAATCTTGATTTTTTTTGATTTTTTTAAAGTCTTTCATTCATTTTGATTGTCCTCTTACTTCTTGATCACTACCAATATCAGCTTTGGTGACGACCTCACAGTTTTGCAGGGGCGGATTCATTATACGGACATACAGGACAGTGTCCTCCCTGACAGATCGACAATATAATCATGAATACACATGTTAGTTAAAACTTCATATAACTCATGAATTAAAATAATACTAAATTATTGAAACCTAGGGTGCTAATTCTCATGGTTAGTAGTTAATCAGATAAAGCCCTTAAGCTGTATAGAGTTGATCCTGCATATGAATCCACGGGATGCATGGCACACGCTAAACGAGGGATGGGAGTGAGTCTATTTTTAGTGGGGAAACATTTTACATTTGTGTCATCAAGAGCTGATCGTCTTAATTTCATTAACTAGCCTATTGCCATGCAAGGAAGGAACCCAAAATGTAGGTCAAAACGCAAGCTTGAAGACAGGACGGTTATGACAGTGTCCCAGCTTTACTCATATTTGTAACATTATGTGAATCAACATCAACTTATTTAGTGATATCAATTAAAGTCGTCGGTTTATAAGTTGTATTTTAAACTTTTTGCAGTTCAGAACGTTCTATCCGTGTCAGTGGTGGTTCGGGCGACATTTAAAAAATCCGACCAAGACCTCGATATCATCTTAGTTGTGGATGGGGGTAAAATCAAATCAAATCAAATACAAATTTTTAATAAAAACTGGTAACGAAAGCTCGGGTGTAAAACACTATTGGGAAAGACCTTAGATGTAAAACACTCCAGAGAAAGGTGTATCCCACTCCAGAGAAAGACCTTAGGTATAAAACACTCCAGGAAAGACCTTAGGTGTAAAACACTCCTGGGAAAGACCTTAGGTGTAAAACACTCCTGGGAAAGACCTTAGGTGTATCACACTCCTGGGAAAGACCTTAGGTGTATCACACTCCAGAGAAAGACCTTAGGTGTATCACACTCCTGAGAAAAACCTTAGGTGTATCACACTCCTGAGAAAAACCTTAGGTGTATCACACTCCAGAGAAAGACCTTAGGTGTATCACACTCAGAGAAAAACCTTAGGTGTATCACACTCCAGAGAAAGACCTTAGGTGTATCACACTCCAGAGAAAGACCTTAGGTGTATCACACTCCAGAGAAAGACCTTAGGTGTATCACACTCCAGAGAAAGACCTTGGGTGTATCTCCAGAGAAAAACCTTAGGTGTATCACACTCCTGAGAAAGACCTTAGCTGCAAAACACTCCAGGGAAAAACCTTGGTGTAAAACACTCTAGGAAGGACCGTATAATGTGTAAAACGTTCCAGGGAAAGACCTTAGGTATAAAACATTCCAGGGAAAGACCTTATGTGTAAAACATTCCAGGGAAAGACCTTAGGTATAAACATTCCAGGAAAGACCTTAGGTATAAAACATTCCAGGGAAAGACCTTAGGTATAAAACATTCCAGGGAAAGACCTTAGGTATAAAACATTCCAGGGAAAGACCTTAGGTATAAAACATTCCAGGGAAAGACCTTAGGTATAAAACATTCCAGGGAAAGACCTTAGGTATAAAACATTCCAGGGAAAGACCTTAGGTATAAAACACTCCACGGAAAGACCTTAGGTGTAAAACACTCCAGGGAAAGACCGTATAATGTATAAAACACTCCAGGGAAAGACCTTAGGTATAAAACACTCCACGGAAAGACCTTGGGTGTAAAACATTCCAGAGAAAGACCTTAGGTGTAAAACACTCCAGGGAAAGACCTTAGGTATAAAACACTCCACGGAAAGACCTTAGGTGTAAAACACTCCAAGGAAAGACCTTAGGCGTAAAACACTCAGGGGAAAGACCTTAGGTGTAAAACACTCCAGGGAAACACCTTAGGTGTAAAACACTCCAGGGAAACACCTCAGGTGTAAAACACTCCAGGAAAAGACCTTATGATGTATAAAACACTCCAGGGAAAGACCTTAGGCGTAAAACACTCCAGGGAAAGACCTTAGGTGTAAAACACTCCCACGGAAAGACCTTATAATGTATAAAACACTCCAGGGAAAGACCCTATAATGTATAAAACACTCCAGGGAAAGACCTTATAATGTATAAAACACTCCAGGAAAAGACCTTATAATGTATAAAACACTCCAGGGAAAGACCTTATAATGTATAAAACACTCCAGGAAAAGACCTTATAATGTATAAAACACTCCAGGGAAAGACCTTATAATGTATAAAACACTCCAGGGAAAGACCTTATAATGTATAAAACACTCCAAGGAAAGAGCTTATAATGTATAAAACACTCCAGGGAAAGACCTTAGGTTCTCTAAAGATTAAACACTACACATTTTAGGCTGTCGTTCTTTCTCTCTTATGTCGAACCCCTTTACTGGAATGACTTACCTAGAGATATCCGAGATGAATCCTCCCCTGTAACATTCTTAAAGAATTTGAAGCACCAGTTTTGCTGCTTAGCATGTCAAAATACCTATAAAAATTTGAAGCACCAGTTTTGCTGCTTAGCATGTCAAAATACCTATAAAGAATTTGAAGCACCAATTTTGCTGCTTAGCATGTCAAAATACCTATAAAGAATTTGAAGTACCAGTTTTACTGCTTAGCATGTCAAAATACCTATAAAGAATTTGAAGTACCAGTTTTGCTGCTTAGCATGTCAAAATACCTATAAAGAATTTGAAGTACCAGTTTTATGCTTAGCATGTCAAAATACCAGAAGTTGAAGCACCAGTTTTACTGCTTAGCATGTCAAAATACCTATATTTACATAGTTATTTTTGGATTTGCCCTGAGGTCATTGATTCATACGAGTTTTGAAATCGATTATGAATTTGTATTGTGTTTTTGATTGCTCTATATACATACGTCTTATTTTCTGATGTGTGTTTTCCATTCTGAATATGGTATAGATCATAGATCTTTGTGGTTTTATGGGTGACAGCCATTGTGTTGACAAGTTCACTTTGTGTGTGTGTGTGTGTGTGTGTGTGTGTGTGTATGTATGTGGGTGTAACGTCTTTGCTATCAGTGTCTTATAAAGCGCATATAGCCTGGCTCAGTCAGGGATAAACGCTATATAAAATAATAATTATCGAGACAGAGATAGATAGAGCGAGACAGATAACAAGGCAGGCCTAAAATTCAACCCCACTTTGCGACTTTGTCTCTAACCCGATTAGGATAAAGAATTTCTGTAAAGGTTACAAATGAGCTGTAAATGTGCCTTTTGACCTTTAGAAAGATAGAATTTTTTGTTGTTGTGATGACTAACTAATGAATTATTGTTTGTATTGTTTCGCTGCTTGTTATTTACCTTGTCTTAACCAATGAAGGTTACTTCCCATGGTCTTATCAACCAAAACGCTTCAACGATGACATGTGCCTAGTGATAATGGTATCGAATCATTTCTTACACTACCGAACAAAATACCTACATGATAAGATAACATGACACAAGATAAGATAACATAGTTTTAGTGATCTCAGATGAGAAAATTTATTTGGTTACGTGATGCAATTTTACAAAGCAACAAATAAATTTCTATCTAAAATTTAAAACACAACTAGAATAGATACACAGCGGGGAGTAGGTGAGGGGAATGGCAAATGGGAAACGTCACTCGATCGTAGACAGTTGTACTGTCACGTCACATATAAAATCCACATTTAGACATTCTTTCTTCAGCCGATACAAAAAAGTGTGAATTAACTAAGACATTTAAAGAAAAAAACATAAAACCCACCTGTTTTCCACACAGCCATAAAAAACCCACACAGATTCATATTTCTCACTGCTGGCATAAAGTATAATATAGTTCAATGATGTCAACTGTCTTTTGTATTATAATCCGATGCTTTTAAATATGTTTGTGATGCGTAACGTGTATGTTGTGTTGGTGTGTGTGTAAATTATATATTATGCATATGTCTTGGTTTATAATGTGTGTACATATTTGACTGTTTTGAGCTTGATATATATCGGGGTGGGACATTATACAAGAACTATTGAGTATTATTAGTGTCCAATGTAGCATAGAAAAATACTTGTACATGTTTGACTGTTTTGAGCTTGATATATATCAGGGTGGGACATTATACATGAACTATTTAGTATTATTAGTATCCAATGTAGCATAGAAAAGTACTTGTACATGAACTATTTAGTACTATTAGTATCCAATGTAGCATAGAAAAGTACTTGTACATGAACTATTTAGTATTATTAGTATCCAATGTAGCATAGAAAAGTACTTGTACATGAACTATTTAGTATTATTAGTATCCAATGTAGCATAGACACATGAATATATGGGGACATATGAAAACACTGTCACCGTCTTATTGCATAGGGCACAAATGAACTTTTGTATCTTTTCTAAAGTCTAAAGACTAAAGTCTTGTAGATAAAATCTATTGCTTCTTTCTGATAATCTAAATTCTTGATGCAATGAAATGTGTCTGTATTACACTAAAGCTTTCTTAACTATCGAATTTTCAAAAAGTTCAACAAAGGATAGTAATTTGCGCTTCATTATGTTTGATGTCTTTTAATACACCTATCAATATTTTAAATTTGATTTTGATGAGATTTGCTCCATAGCAAGTAATTCCAAAAGTTATAATGCTTTCAATTATGGATGAGTAAAACATTTTCATAATGGTACCACTGACATGGAAAGAATTCATAAAGCCTTTCTTTAAACAGAACAGTCTTTGATTTAAAGATTTCAAAGAATTTCAACATGACCATGCCATTTCAATCCAATATCAATATGCAATCCTCGATATTTGTATAAAGTACCAAAATCTACATTTATAACTGTTGATGCAATGTGGTCTTTCTTTTTGCTCAAATCAAATACAAGTTCTTTCATTTTAGAGAGCATGACAGTTACGAAAGTCAGTCTTCACACCGTTTAACAAAGCTCTGGATCTCATCATTATAACAATATTCACATTCGTTGATAAAGCCTAAATAAAAGAGTTGTCGGCAAACTTCATCAGTTTCGTGTTTTATTACGACTTGTGTAATCATTGTAACGCCTACATAATAGCTTCATATCTAGATAATATATCGCTCTGAAGCCCCTTTAGAAAAAAAATCCCTTTAAACAGATCCTCATGAGTGTTAAACGTCAAGCAATCTTTTGTGGTGTAATGGTTAAAGTCGATGCGTTGTGCGCTCAAATCGTCGGAAGGGAGAAGTTTTAAGTAAAAACTTTTTATTTCAATTTCTTTGATTTCTCACAACCGCGAAGGACTTTGTTTTTCGATCAATATCTTGTAAAGGTTCTAAAAGCCATATTATCCCAACAGCCAGAACACTAAGTTTTCTAGGATAACAACTACACAACACCCTAAGGCTCTCCGCCTGTTCAATTGACAAATAAAGAGGAAGAACCCACCAGCAATTGACAATTGAAAAATATAATATCATGACCTGAGGCAACCCACCAGTTCCTGTAATGAATTAAGATCAATTGACAAAATATAATATTATGACCTGAGGCAACCCACCAGTTCCTGTAATGAATTAAGATCAATTGACAAAATATAATATTATGACCTGAGGCAACCCACCAGTTCCTGTAATGAATTAAGATCAATTGACAAAATATAATAATATGACCTGAGGCAACCCACCAGTTCCTGTAATGAATTAAGATTAATTGACAAAATATAATATTATGACCTGAGGCAACCCACCAGTTCCTGTTAAGAGCAATTGACAAAAGATAATATTAGTATGATCTAATCGGGAATATCATAGAGCAAAAACTGAATGAATGATGCCAGCAAATACTTGCTACAGTAATATAATGGACATAAATACATATTTAAGATCACTGGTAAAGCATACACATATATATTATTATGTTCCTCTGATCATAACGATTGTAAAAACATTAGAAAAGATACAAGGTTATTAAAATACACAGTTTTACACGGGCTGCAATAGATGGTTTATTTTATCTAGACACACTTCAGGCATTGGGATCCTTTTGCTTCTGTGTCTTGGACTTGATCCCCCAAATGAAAAGGCCAACCAGGTATACAAATACACAGGCTAGTGCAATCCCTATGCCCAGATACAGAGGTTTTATTCCAATTCCAGAATCGTCGTCTCGTACGATGGGGACGGATAACCCTCCTAGCTCGAGAGACCGTTACCACATTGGAAGGATCGCCATGGTTTCCCGGCTTCATCCACTGCGACAACACTCAAATACATGGTACCGCTGCTCTTGCTTGCCAACGCCCTGACAAAAATGGCGTATTCTTCACTGTCTCCTGCTAGCCGAGGGGAGGAGAGGTCTCCTCTTGTCACATTCTCGACTGCTACTTGACCAGCTGACACGTTTGTTCCCAGAATACTCTCGACGTCATCAGATACGTAGATGATGTACTGGGCAGCTACGATTATAAATAGGAAAATAGGTCAAGCAAAATTCTGAGAAATAATTCCACATTGTGGTTCATGAATTGCAATCTAATCTCAACAATGTGTTATACTATGGGTACGAAACATAATACATTATGAAGAAACCAGGGGGACAGAATTCCACAACTCCAATTCAAATATTCGTTATAAATATCATCGAGTGATATCAAATAAAAAGAAATAAAATTATATGGACTTGAACAACTGGAGATGCGATTTTTGTTGTTGTTATGTTTTTGTTTTTGCCTATTTATATCTGTATACATTGTTAACACAAGTACAGCCAATGTTCAAGAATACCTAATATTATTCAATTTTCTCTGGATTTTCTGAATGCTAATATTAATGGTAGTGAGTGATTAAAAACTAAATCTTGCACTCGAAAATGTTTTCAGTGAGGGCCTGTGTTACCTTGACCACGTTCCATGTCTCCCAACAGCTGTCCACCTAAGGTAGCTATCACTAAATCAAAAGATTTGAGCCGAAAATCTGTGATGCGTGAGGTTGTTCATCTGATACCCCACCAGGCGTAAAGCCAGTGATGAGGAAACTCACCGGCTGTTGCCACGCTGGAAATCGTCTAAAAGTCTCAGTTCTCTGGTTTTCGACAAATCCTTTGATTGGAAGGGCACGTTGAAAAGAAAAAGAGTAAAAATGTAAAAAGAGGTCATCTCTCAAAATCCCGCTCGAACAACTTGAAAACAAGAAATACAAAAACAAGAAAATCCTCCAAAATGTCACCAAATAGTGCCAAAACCTAAATCACTTCAAAGTAGTTTGGACAACGTTAGAAATACATAGATCTAACCATAATAATACAGCAAGTCCTACAAGTCTTCAAAAATGAAGTTCTGGCTTCCATTGGAAGAAAGAAAAGAAGAAAAAGAAGAAAAAGAAAGT
>JAXRKP010002907.1:30000-31469 GCA_037039925.1 Doris montereyensis | reverse complement strand
ATCATTTTGGCTAGTTATCCAACACAATTTATGAAGAAATTTAATCGGCGCCCATATTTAGCTATGCTTTGATTTTGTGTAGTCTTTGTTTTTTGTTTCATTGTTTAAGAATGTGCCTTACGCAGTTACATCCTGGGAAATAAACAAATGTGTTCTTTTCTTTTAACTTGCTATGACAAAACAGAAAATTGCGGAACCGTGGTTAATTGTTTTCGTGAATTTGTTGCTGTTCTCTTTTGTAGTTAATTATGTATATATATATATATATATATATATATATATATATATATATATATATATATATGTGTGTGTGTGTATATATATGTGTGTGTGTGTGTGTGTGCGTGTGTGTGTGTAGAGAGAGAGGCGAGAGAGAGAGAGAGAGAGAGAGAGAGCGAGAGAGAGACAGAGAGACAGACAGACAGACAGAGACAGACAGACAGACAGACAGAACAGACAGGCCTACATACAGAGCATGCGCTAAAAAAGCCCGAAAACAAATTCTCATAATGCATATTGTAGTTTCAACAGAACGAAGACGAACGCAATGGCGAAAATTTTAATGTCATGGGCACCAGATTGAATCGAACCAGCGACTTCCCCACTTCCTCGGGTTATCAACGCTTTCCTCCCACACCGACAGATGAACAATTCCCCAAAACATAAAAAGTTAGGTATATGTGATTACTTAAACGTGCAAAACGACATGTATCACAAACAAGGACGGTCGGCATTGCCCCCTCCCCCCTCCCCTTCCCCCTCCTCCACCCTCCTCCTCTCTCTCTCTCTCTCTCTCTCTCTCTCTCTCTCTCTCTCTCTCTCTCTCTCTCTCTCTCTCTCTCTCTCTCTCTCTCTCTCTCTCTCTCTCTCTCTCTCTCTCTCTCTCTCTCTCTCTCTCTCGTGTGTGTGTGTGTGTGTTTGTGTGTGCGTGATAAAATGTTACGAAAAACAAGCCATTAATAATGGCTATGCTGCTGGCGTGTTTTACCATGCTTTTTCTGTCGTAACGTTCTCCGCAGGGTTGTCTGTGTGTGTGTGTGTGTGTGTGTGTGTGTGTGTGTGTGTAGTATGTGTGCGTTTGCGCACGCATGTGTGTGTGTGTGTGTTTCTTTTAAACCATATGTGCTCTATGCACCAGGACATTTAATATACAGTTCTGTGAGATAACGTAGAAAGTATTATTATTTCTACAATGCAAATGACATTCTATTCGATTTTGATAAGTGCAACGGCTGTAAACGCTCCTGTTCTGTGTAAACATTCACGAGCATTCCAAAGTAATGAGTTGTGGATACCCTTTATTGTGATTACTTTATAGAGGTTGACCCACAGCTTGAGGGAAACGGTTTTGTGAGAGAGGGCGGGTGTTGGGGGAGAGAGGGGGGGGGCAGGTGATTTCAGGGGGTAGGGTGGAAATGGGATTGATGGGAAAACTGTGGTGGGTGGGGGGGTGGCGGGGCTTCGTGTTG
>JAXRKP010002907.1:15000-20000 GCA_037039925.1 Doris montereyensis | reverse complement strand
GACTTAAAACCTTTCCACTAACAATTTCAGCTCATACCCCTCCACTTTCTCACTCCCACCCCGCCCCTTGTTTCTTCCCCCATACCAACCCCCACCCTCTCTCCTTCTTTCCCGTCAAACAACCATCGTATCTGCCTGTTTCCAAATTATAAGTAAATAGCGTGTATTACAACCTCCCATCCCACTCTCCTCCTCCCAGTCCGCGGAAGCATTTTTGTAATCCTTTAGTGATGTGGGTAAATCAAATCAAATCAAAATCTAACGAAGGGCTAAACCCGAAGCGTTACCTAATTGTTTTGTCGTATTTGGTGGAGTTGTCCCGTATTGTCAAGTATTGTCATGCATTACCTCTGTCTTTAGCTCAGCGGCACTATAATAGGCGTGAGTGATAGTAATCAAAATAATGCACAATTTTTCTATAGCGCCCCTATCCATAAGGGGCATGCTCAATTGGGTTGTCCACAAAGAACCATCCTGATAATATATATAGTTATATATATATATATATCGGCATATATATATATATATATATATATATATATATATATAAATATAATCGATATTATAAAATATATATATCTCATCATAAAATAGCTAAAATAATATGAAACATCATCATCATCATCATCATCGTCATCATCATCATCATCATCATCATCATCATCATCATCGCACCGGCATCATTAAGTGTCTTGCTGTATGGCGTTGTCGATCCTGTTCCTCCACACTCCTCGATCGCTGGTCTCTCTTATCAGGTTGTTTACGTCCTTTGTCTTCAGCCATCTTGCAATTCCATCCAGAATCTTTTTGTCCTTTGTCGTCCTTTAGATCTTTTCCATCGATTTTTCCAGTGGTGACCAGGCGTTCCATTTCCTCCCTCCTCAATACATGTCCACAAAAAAAATTGTCTGCCTTTTTCTTTATATATTATAGTGAATGAAGAGCGACCAAAAACAAAAACAAAAACAACAACAAAAATCAAGCTACAGTAGATAAACAAACAAATCAATGATTTCAAAAAAAGAACAAACCCAGTTAAAAAAATAAACGGAATATGCACGTTGGAAAAACAACAACAAAAAGGTCCTTAAAAAGCAAAACAAAATGAACGACAATACAGTTGCCTTACCTCGATTTCAGTGTTAAATATTTTTTGGGGATTCAATGTTGTCAATGGAGAGGTTTGACCCTTAGAATTGGGTCAAATAGAAAATGGGGTCAAATAATATAATATACAAAATCTATTGTGTTTCCAAGTAGGTTAGTGCATTGTCCTAAATATGATGGCAACAGGTATCACGGTTTTGAAAATTGTCATCTGGAAGTTACTGGCTTATCTATAAATTATTTAAGCAAAGAAGGGTTATCAATCTCGTCATAAAATTTGCTCGTTTCTTTAACTACTACAAACGGATTTGGGTTGGGTTTTTTTTTTCTAAAACAGGGACGTATTTTGCAGAAACATTCATAAATTATGACGGTGCTTGTTTATAAAGAATAAACACGTGACTAGTTACAGAATAAAGAGAGAAAGAGAAGGAAATAACATTCCCTGCCAACCAGCTAGTAAACAAACTATCAAACAAACAAAAACAACACAAAAACAGAAGAAAACAACGGGACAATACCACTTGGAAAACGAACAGACACCGACTGGTCAAACCGACAGACACTATTTCAAATGCGTCAGAGTTACAGCTAGTTTTCGGCAGCACCGACTGGTCAAATTCTCGCCGTATACTGCTTTGAACAGACACCGACTGGTCAAACCTTTATTGATACTAGTTTTTCTTTCCTTTTTTCAGACCCATTGTTTCTTTGAATCACTTATTTCTTTGAATCAAACCTTCATAGACAATTCTGAGCTCTTTTTGTTTTATACGACTACAAAACCCATGTCAAAACATACAGAACAACATACACTGTAACCATTCTGGTTAACAAAGTTTGTATGTTTGTGTATGTGTGTGCGTGTGTGTGTGGATGTGTGCGTGGATGTGTGACATAGATGTATCCATGTTTTGTTGAATGTGCATGAATATACATAAACAATAACAGTGTGTGTAAATGAATAAACAAAAACAATATGTGTAAATGAATACACAAAAAGCATTCATTTAAAACTGTTGATAATGTGGATGGCAATTATTGTATGACTAAGATAGATATGGAGACTGCTTGTGGCGAGACATTTATAGCATTCAAGGAACAAACATGAAGATGCATTATAATACTATTATTACATTCATTACAGTCGTACCACCATTGTGACCACCACAACCAGCAAATTACGACCACATTTCATTTTCTACTGCATATCCCAAATAAAGAATGACAACTATGTTATGTATTCTATTCAATTGGGTTTGTTTTTAAATAGAATGTTTCATAACGTGTGGAAATGTGGAACTCAATGTTGGGCTTTCGACGTAACGTACTTGTAGAAGAAGCAAGGATTGACAAACAATGTAAATTGCAATGATAATAATTTTTAACAGATATTAATAGATTCGTAAGGCAAGAACATCTTTGAAACAGTGATAATATAGTATCACATATTATTAAGTAGTAGTAGTAGTAGTAGTAGTAGTAGTAGTAGTAGTAGTAGTAGTAGTAGTAGTAGTAGTAGTAGTAGTAGTAGCAGCAGTTTAGCATCTGCACTAGCAGCAGCAGCAGCAGCACTGGTAGTTGCTTCAGCAGCATTTGTTTTTCAGCAGTTGTCTTAGTAGTAGTAGCAGTTGTGCAGCAATTCGCAGTCTAGCAGCAAGTGAGCAGTAAGCAGCAGCAGCAGTAGTAGGAGTAGTAGTAGTAGTAGTAGTAGAGTAGTAGTAGTAGTAGCGTTAAACTCGTTTTATTAGTAGTTATGTTCTTTCCATTTATCGACCATCTTCATTATTAGTAATAAGTAGTAGTAGTAGTAGTAGTAGTAGTAGTAGCAGTAGTAGTAGTAGCTGTAGTAATAGCAGCAGTAGTAGTAGTAGTAGTAGCAGTAGTAGAAGTAGTGGATAGTAGTGGTAGCCGGTAGTAGCAGACAGCAGCAGTAGCAGCAGCAGCAGCAGCAGCAGCAGCAGCAGCAGCAGCAGCAGCAGATTGTCAAGTAGTAGTAGTAGCAGCAGCAGCAGCAGTAATAGTAGTAGTAGTAGTAGTATTGTATTAGTATTATGAGTATAGCTAGCCTTGTAGTAGTAGTAAAGTAGTAGTAGTAGTAGTAGTATCTGGGCCGTGGACAGGTAAGCACCTGTACGGGAAGTAGATGATCCCGCCCTCCATGAGTCTCCTGCTGCCTTGCAGGTAGGTCTTGGCTAACCAAAGGCTAAGGGAGCTAACCCTGACATAAAATAACCAGGTCTGGTAGAGGGCCTCAAGGTAGCAGCCCCACCATCTACTTAGGGTACAGTGGGCTAATCCCCTGCTTATCCAAAACGATTCAGAGAAATAAATATAATATACCCGGCTTGACCTTTCAAGACGAAAATGGAAACGAACACGGACTGTAATTTTTGGAACATGGAATGTTAGGGCAATAAATGGAAAAGAGTTGAAGAAATGGAAAATTTCAAAGTAGACATTTTGCTATTACAGAAACAAAGAAAAAGGACAAGGAATAGAAAATGTAGGACCAAATAATATTTTAATCTTCTCAGGAGTAGATGTCAAAGATAGAGCTAGAGCAGGAATAGGTCTCCTAGTACATAAAAGGCATGAAAACCTACTAGAAAGCTGGAAATTTATAAAAGCTAAAAGGAAATATTAGACCAAAGGAAGAGAAATAAATTATTAATAGCTTATGGACCAAACGAAGACGCAACTAAAGAAGAAAAAGATACCTTCAAAAACGATTTACAAATAACTGCAGAGAATCTTAAACACAAACAGGAACTAATGGTTTTAGGAGATTTAAACGCTAGAGTAGGCAACACTGTAGAAACATCAGGAGGAGAAATAGGTAAAGAAGGAGAGACAACAACTTCTCCAAATGGAGAGTCACTAATAGATTTCTGCCTAAAGAATAACATGAAAATAGCAAACACCTTTTTTCCTCATAAAGATATCCAGAAATATACAAGAGTAAATGAAGACAGGTGTGAAAAGTCAATGATAGACTACATAATAGTTACCAGCTCCCTTTTTACAGTATATTGGATGCAAGAGTAAATAGAGGAGCAGAAATATTTAGTGATCATTACCTTAGTGATTGCCAAAATGATATTACTGACTGAAGAAAACAAACAGAAAAGGAAACAGAAGAAAGCTACTAAACTAAAAATAGAGGAACTAAATAAAACCAATAGTAAAACAGATATACCAATCTAGGATAAAAAGATGTATCAGTGAAAGATAGATGGATCTGAATGATAGCACAATAGAAGAAACGTGGCAAATGTATAAAGAAACACTCCTCAGTTGTACTGAAGAGGTCTGTGGTAGGAAACAAATTAAAGGAGATAGGAAAAGAACAGCATGGTGGAATGAGAATGTCAAGACTAAGATCAAAGAAAAGAAGGATGCCTGGAAGAAATACTGCAAACAAAGAGACCAGAGGATAGGAATACGATACATTACGTGAATAAAAGAACTATCGCCAAAGAGGAAGTTAGGAAAGCAAAACAGGAACAATGGGAAGAGTTTGGACAAAGACTTCAAGAAAGCTATCAAGGAAATCAAAAGCTGTTCTGGGGGGCAATGAAGAGCATGAGAAATACCAAAGCATGCCCAATACGACAAATTAAGAATGCCAAAGGAGAAATAATGAAAGAAGACAGTCAAATCATGGAAACATGGAGAAAACATTTTCACCAATTACATAATCCCTCCAGAACGTATGAAACAAGGAGTAAAGATCAATTAGTAAGAGTAACAAGTAATCCAGAGGAGACAGCTGAAGATGTAGATATATCAATGGAAGAAATTCAAACAGCTATAAGAAAAGTGAAATTAGGAAAAGTCCCAGGAGCAGATCAAGTTTATCCAGAAATGATTAAAAACCAAGGGAGAGAGGT
>JAXRKP010002907.1:0-10000 GCA_037039925.1 Doris montereyensis | reverse complement strand
CTTTTACCTTACACATCGATCTTTTACCTTACACACCGATCTTTTAGCTTACACACCGATCTTTTACCTTACACACTGCTCTTTTACCTTACACACCGATCATTTACCATACACACTGATCTTTTACCTTACATCGATCTTACGTTTACACGATCATTTACCATACACACTCTCTTTTACCTTACACATGGATCTTTTACCTTACACACCGATCATTTACCATACACACTCTCTTTTACCTTACACACCGATCATTTACCATACACACTGATCTTTTACCTTACACATCGATCTTTTACGTTACACACCGATCATTTACCATACACACTGCTCACACACACACACCGATCTTTTGCCATTGATAATTTACCGCTCTTTTAATCTTTACACACCGATCATTTACCATACACACTGATCTTTTACCTTACACATCGATCTTTTACGTTTGTACTTGGCCGATCATTTACCATACACACTGCTCTTTTACCTGACACATGGATCTTTACCTTACACACCGATCATTTACCATACACACTGCTCTTTTACCTTACACATCGATCTTTTACCTTACATAACGATCTTTTACCCACATCGATCTTTTATTACCACCGATCTTGCCCACACACCGATCTTGTACCGTACATGCCGATCTTGGGATTTTCCAGGCTTGTTTCCCATAATATGATATTTCTAATGTCTTGATAACATTGATTTTTGCTCTAATCATGCATTTATTATAATGGTGGGAATTTGTTGTTTTATTTCCTTTTGCTTTTTGTGGCTAACGAGTTGAGTTGAGTTTTTTAATGGAGTTTGTAATTTTAGAAAGGTTGATTTTTTTTCTTCATAGAATACAGTTTGTGTGGGACTTTTTGTTTTGTTTAGTATCGCTGCTTTGCTTTGGGTTTTTTCTTGCGTTTTCAAATTAGTGTTTCTCTTTTAATGTACCTGTACTACAATAAGAATCTCTCTAATGAGGCTACGATAATACGAATGTGGGTGTGTATGTGTGTGTGTGTGTGTATATGTGTGTGTGTGTAATGTGTGTTTCTATGATCTACTGAGTGTCGTGCGGTGGCATTTTGTACCCTTTCCATCAATAGATATTATATGATGTTTTCAAAAAATTGACAAAACACATTTCAAAAACAACATGTCAGGATTTAAACTCCGGTACTTTATCTCAAAAAAGAGAGAGAGAGAGAGAGAGAGAGAGAGAGAGAGAGAGAAGAGAGAGAGAGAGAGAGAGAGAGAGAGAGAGAGAGAGAGAGAGAGAGAGAGAGAGAGAGAGAGAGAGAGAGAGAGAGAGAGAGAGAGAGAGAGAGAGAGAGAGAGAGAGAGAGAGAGAGAGAGAGAGACATACACAGAGAAAGAGAGATAGAGAGGTGGGGATGGAGAGAGAAAGATAGACAGACACACAGAGTGGCAGAAAGACAAAGAGAGAGAAAAGTGGAAGGGGGGTAAGTACATACAGTGAAAGAGATAGACAGAGATAGAGAGAGATAGACAGAGAGAGAGAGAGAGAGAGAGAGAGAGAGAGAGAGAGAGAGAGAGAGAGAGAGAGAGAGAGAGAGAGAGAGAGAGAGAGAGAGAGAGAGAGAGAGAGAGAGAGAGAGAGAGAGAGAGAGAGAGAGAGAGCAACAAATAGAGGTAGAGAGAGAAATAGACAAAGATATAGATAGACAGACAGAGACAGAAGACAGAAGACAGAGAGGAGAGAGAGAGAGAGAGAGAGAGGAGAGAGAGAGAGAGAGAGAGAGAGAGAGAGTTTGATTTTTGTTCTGTTCTACAGAGGCACGGATTGCTTTCATATTCGTTCGTCCATTTTTAAAGCTGTTTGCTACACAATAAAGACAAACAGTGAGGCAAGGGGCATGTCGGAAGTGAATGTAATGAATAACACAAGATAATATGAAAGTTCCATAGGAACAAAGACCAGACAAATAGACAGAAAAAATCCTGGCCACCATGGGAATCGACACCCATCGCCTCGCCATGAAAAGAAAGCGTTTTACCAACCGAGCTAACTACGCTCCCTAGCATAGTAATAATTATATCAATGAAAATTTTCAAACTTGAGAAAAGATTCTAAAATTCTTCGAGGAGGCGAAACAAAACTTAAACCTAAACCCTGGATACATGGCAACAGACGTTTCAAAGACTGGCATCGTACTCGAATATATTTATAGCCTGCAGTCGGCCTAGATAGCCTAACACCTTACATCCGGGATATTTTGGCCGCGGTCAAAATGGCGCGAAACCCCATGTCTGGGATAATTGGCGCGTATCCGGCCTAAATAGACACTGCCTAAAATTAATTGTTCGATATCGTGCTTCAGCAAATTGCCCAACAGAACGTACAAGTTTGCAACAGCGGTGTGTGCATGAGCGTGTGCGCGCGCGTGGTGTGTGTGTGTGTGTGTGTGTGTGTGTGTGTGTGTGTGTATATGCTCATGTATATGCGTGCATGCGTTACAATTATCATCAAGATCTCAAATAATAATTATTTTTAGCTTGCAAGTACCTAAATAAAGATACTACACTTTCTTTATCGTACGATTTGTATGCACGTCCAGAATTGAAAATTAGTCATTACGATAATTAGAAGTAGAGAAGTTATAAAACTGTGAGGCGCCTTCAATGTTCTCACGACCATAGAGCTTGAGTTTATCCGAATCCCTGTAGCTCGAAGTGAAATAGGTGAATGACATGTAAAGGGTGTTGTTATGTTGCAGACTTTGCTTTCCAGCTCCTTCCACCCCCCCCCCCCCCCTCCCTTTCAAAACCGTTATGACCCATAGAGCAGGAACTTATCCCTACTTCTATACTGTGAAGTGGAGCAGCTGATAGCACTTCTCCTCAAGGATATGACGCTATTCTGACGCAGATTTTATCCCCCTGCTGATGCTGGTACTAATCTACATCCTGATCGAGTGGGGAATTGTTTTACCCGAGGAATACAACGTCGAATCTAGCATTGCGAGGATTCTAACCCAGGCCCTCGTGGTTCGCGAAATCCGCCGTGTAGCCTTACCACCAGGCCACCAACGTCCATCCCACTTTCCAGTTTGTTGATAAATGACAATGTGTACCTGGCCTGGCCTAGTTGGCATGGTTTTGTAGTGATGCGCTTTGCCTTCATGGCATCATGGCAAGGTGATGGGTGCCGCTGCGGAGGCCAATGGTTTGATTCCGTCTGGTATCCTTGGTTGTTTGTTTTGAACCATGGACATAGTTCAATAAACTTGGAAAGACCAAATCTTACATAATATAATATTTTAAGGATTAAAAATAACGGAAAAATAGATTTTGTGACTTTTATGATAAAGAAAATTCTTTTTAAAAAAACAACCCCTTAATTAAAGCTCTTCATCTGAACTGTTTCCTTTATGTTTCTACTTGAATATCACATGCAAATTAATTCGCTTCCAGATCTATTCTAAATTTCTAAGGAGAAAGCCAAATGTTGAGATGTAACCTTCCTTATTTTTGGGGACTCGGTAGTTCAGAGGCAAGGTGTCGGCCTCTCAACCCAAAGGACGTGGGACGGGTTGAAAAAATGTTCTCGAGTTTTTTCGAATAATATCTAACCCCCCCCCCCCCCTGGTCCAGGTAGGTGGATCTATACCTTGTCCCATCGAAGATGGACGATACAAAGGAGCTCCCGTGTGCAGATCACAACACTCTGCTCACGTTAAAGATCCCCTGGCTTTTCACGTGGAAATCTGGGCAAAGTTGGAACACATTCATTAAGTCAACTAGAGCGGAAAGCATCTTTTGAATTATGACTCATAACATATTTCATTTCACAAATCTTTCATCCATATTAAAATGTTTATCTATATTTTTTAAGCTTGTTGTAAGCATTCTCACGTAGCATATTTTCTATAAGAACTTCGTACTTATGAGTTCTATGGGCCGTGTAACAACCTTGAAGGAACTTAACATCATGTATAGCTATCCTCTCTCTCCTCGTGCTGGGACCTCGCTTCCTGAACCTCCTTCAGAAAAAGCTCACGATTCGCCGCTACTCAACCTGGCTCCGTTGTTGCTGTTATTTGGAGCCGGTCTTCTTGTTTGGAGCCAGTCTTCTTGTTTGGAGCCGGTTTCCTTGTTTGGAGCCGGTCTTCTTGTTTGTAGCCAGTCTTCTTGTTTGGAGCCGGCTTCTCGTTTGTAGGCGGTCTTTTTGTTTGGAGCCATTTTCTTGTTCGCAGCCAGTCTTCATGTTTGAGCCGGTCTTCTTGTTCGGAGCCAGTCTTCTTGTTCGGAGCCAGTTTTCTTGTTTGGAGCTGGTCTTCTTGTTTTGAGCTGGTCTTCTTGTTTGGAGCTAGTCTTTTCATTTGAGCCAGACTTTTGTTAGGAGCCAATCTTCTTGTTCGAGCCCAGTCTTCTTGTTTGGAGCCAACTTCTTGTTCGCAGCCAGTCTTTTATTTGTAGCCAGTCTTTTTGTTTGGAACCAGTCTTATTATTTGGAGCCAGTCTTCCTATTTGATCATGTCTTTCTTTGTTTGGAGCTGGCCTTCTGACAGCCGCTCTTTTTGTTTGGAGCCAATCTTCGTTTGGAGTCGGTCTTCTGATTGGAGCCGGTCTTCTTGTTTGGAGCCGGTCTCCTCGTTTGGAGCCAGTCTTCTTGTTTGGAGCTAATCTTCTTGTTTGGTGTCGGTCTTTTTTGGAGCCGGCCTTCTTGAAGCCGGTCTTCTTGTTTGGAGCCGGCCTCTTGTTTGAGAGCTGGTCTTCTTGTTTGGAGCTAATCTTTTTATTTGGAGCCAGACTTCTTGTTAGGAGCCAATGTTCGGAACCCAGTCTTCTTGTTTGGAGCCAGTGTTCTTGTTTTGAGCCAGTCTTCTTGTTTGGAGCCAGTCTTGAGCCAGTCTTCTTATTTGGAGCCAATCTTCTTGTTTGGAACCTCCAGTCTTGTTTGAAGCCAGTCTTCTTGTTTGAAGCCAGTCTTCTTATTTGGAGCCCTTTTGTTTGAAGCCAGTCTTCTTATTTGGAGCCAGTCTTCTTGTTTGAAGCCAGTCTCTTTGTTTGGAGCCAGTTTGGATCCGGTCTTCTTGTTTGGAGCTAGTCTTCTTGTTTGGATCCGGGTCTTCTTGTTTGAAGCCAGTCTTCTTGTTTGAAGCCAGCTTTCTATTTGGAGCCAGTCTTTGTTTGAAGCCAGTCTTTTATTTGGAGCCGTCTTTCTTGTTTGAAGCCAGTCTTCTTATTTGGAGCCAGTCTTCTTGTTTGGGGCCAGTCTTTTTGTTTGAAGCCAGTCTGCTTGTCTTGAGCCGGTCATCTTGTTTCGAGCCGGTCTTGTTTGGAGCCAATGTTCTTGTTTGGATCCGGTCTTCTTGTTTGGAGCCAGGCTTCTTTTTTGGAGCTACTCTTCTTGTTTGGAGCCAATCTTTCTGTTTAGAACCAGTCTTCTTGTTTAGAGCCAGTCTTCTTGTTTGGAGCCAGTCTTCTTGTTTGGAGCCAATCTTCTGATGGAGCCAGTCTTCTTATTTTAGAGCCAGTGTTCTTGTTTGGGGCCGGTCTTCTTGTTTGGAGCCGGGTTTCTTGTCTGGATCCGGTCTTCTTGTTTGGAGCCAGTCTTCTTATTTGGAGCCAATCTTTTTGTTTGAAGCTACCCTTCTTGTTTGGAGTCGGTCTTCTTGTTTGGAGTCGGTCTTCTTGTTTGGAGTCGGTCTTCTTGTTTGGAGTCGGTCTTCTTGTTTGGAGTCGGTCTTCTTGTTTGGAGTCGGTCTTCTTGTTTGGAGTCGGTCTTCTGATTTCGAGCTACTCTTCTTGTTTGGAGCCAGTCTTCTTATTTCGAGCTACTTTTCTTGTTTGGAGTCGGTCTTCTTATTTCGAGCTACTCTTCTTGTTTGGAGCCGGTCTTCTTGTTTGGACCCGGTCTTCTTGTTTGAAGCTAGTCTTCTTGTTTGGGGTCAGTCTTTTTGTTTGAAGCCGGTCTTCTTGTTTGCAGCCAGTCTTCTTGTTTGGAGTTAATCTTTTTGTTTGGAGCCAGTCATCTTGTTTGGAGCCAGTCTTTTTGTTTGGAGCCAGACTTTCTATGTTATGTTCTCACTTTCTAGTCGGTCTTCCTTTCCTCTTTGCCTTCAATTTCTGTTTCCAATATGTGTATTTTTTAAAGTATGGTGACATTTCAGCTGCCTAAAATACCTTCATCCTCTCGTTCTTGATGGAACAAAGGAATGTCGGGGTTTTCATGTTGATTTTTTCAGTATTTCTTCATTCGTTATTCTTGTCATTCCATAATATTTTCATTATTTTCCTGCAAGATTTCACCTCAAAAGCTATTATTCTTTTTTACTGTCTTCTTTATTTATCATTCATGCCGATCTCCTCCTTATTTCTGGTGTTGATTTCCAATAAGATTCTATTTTCGTTCCAAGGTAGTCGAAAGCATTCGAAGTTGTATACTCTTTCTTCTTCTTCTGCATGCAGTCCTTTCATCCATTGTGCTCTTTTCACAGATTATATTAGCGTTTCTAAACCTCTGGGAATAAAAGTAATATTTGTAGCAACAACACCAAAATATTATGATATAAACATTTAAAATAACAACGACGAGCAGAACAGAAATAAAGGGTACGTACGCACCCATCCAGGTAGGAACACACTGAAGCACAAACACATTTACATTAGACATGCCCAAAACCAGTTATTTTCTCATTGGGCCCACAGACACACAAACACAAAAATAGAGGAGAAAACCACCTCATTCAATGGACCCACATCTGAAACTCTCCCCAACTGCCATCAAGAACAGCCAAAACATGTTTTCCTTTAGAAAATGTTGAAGACATTTTTTTTTCGAGAAATATTTGTAAACTTGTGAATTGACTCAATTGTGGATGGTTGACATTGTAAATCGCTTTGAGCTTTTTTTTAATGTATAGGCGCTATATAAATCTAAACATTACAATCATTATTATTACACTGAAAAGGAACACATCCACCCACGCACACAATACAATAAATTATGGTTCTCTGCTATTTGCCCTTACAATTTTTACAGTTATTGTTGTATGACTGATAGGAAAACACATAAGAGACATGAATCAGAGAGAGAATGAGCGGAGAGAGAGAGAGAGAGAGAGAGAGAGAGAGAGAGAGAGAGAGAGAGAGAGAGAGAGAGAGAGAGAGAGAGAGAGAGAGAGAGAGAGAGAGAGAGAGAGAGATATAGAGAGAGAGAGGGGGGGAGAGAGAGAGAGAGACAGACAGAGAGAGAGACAGAGAGAAAGAGAGAGAGAGAGAGAGAGAGAGAGAGAGAGAGAGAGAGAGAGAGAGAGAGAGAGAGAGAGAGAGAGAGAGAGAGAGAGAGAGAGAGACTAAGAGAGAGGAGACTGAGAGGACTGCGGGAGAGAAAGAGAGAGAGGCTGAGAGAGACTGAGGAAGAGAGAGAGAGAGAGAGAGAGAGAGAGAGAGAGAGAGAGAGAGAGAGAGAGAGAGAGAGAGAGAGAGTGAGAGAGAGAGAGAGAGAGAGAGAGAGAGAGAGAGAGAGAAGGGGGAGGGAGGGGGATAGGGATAATAGGGCTGCAAGCATGCTTGCACTTCTGCATTAAAAATATTATTATTATTATCATTTTATTTATGGAATTACAGTAGTACTAAGACCGCATCCGTAAGTGACATCTTTAATCATAAACAAACACTGTCATGTAAGGCTCTGTACATTGTTGTTGCTGTTTTTGTCAGTATTTTTAAATTCTAATTAGGATGTAAAAGCTTTGTGGCCACGCCCATCATTGCTACCACGGTAGCCATCAACTATCAGTGCCATATAGAGAGAAAGGGATAGATAGATAGAATGGTCGATATAGATAGATAAATAGCTATATACTTAGACTAGGATAAAACTGCGAAACAAATAAATACGTTCATACATTTGCTGGCACATCGTCTTCTTACTCAAAGACTCGCGCTTGCATACATAGATCATAATACAGTAGTCATAGGCTAGCATGCAGCGATTAGAAACCTAGCTCTAAATCTCTAGCGACTGACTTGGAGTCCAAATTGAGTCGTTCATGTGAATCAACGCGGCACCCGGCTTTTTTAACGGGAAAGCCCAGCTAGACCAGGTTCAGCAGGCGTGACGGAACAGGTGGTTGGTGGTACCTCCTAGGCAGAACGCTAAGCTGACACAGGATACAGACCTCGGTCGCAAACATAAACAGTTTAGATAGATAGATCTACATTAGATTTTGACGGACAGAGCACATTTTGACAGTGGAGACAGAGACAGAGACATTCAGACAAAGAGACAAAAAGAGACATAGAAAGATTGAGAGAGACAGATGCCTGACAGTTTAACATTTTACATGAATAAGACAGACCAACGATCACAGACTGTTTGACAGATATAATCAGACGGTTGTTTTGTTATTATTTTGGGATGCAAAGCAATTGAGAAAAGAGGGACAGACAGAAAGAGAGATCTAACGATTGAATAGGCTTATGAATATAACGTTTAGAATTAAAGGATATAACTACAAATCTACATTGGGTCTAAATCCTCTTTGAAACTTTGAAACTCCCTTCAGAATAATCGTCTGAAATTCCGTTAGATTGAGCTCGAGATCCCAGGGACTGATAAGAAGAAAGGTCTTGATAGAATATTCTACTGCTTAATTGACAGACTCGCAAAATTAATACAATTATGTGGGGAAAGGGAGTTTGAAATTGAATGTGTAAATTTAATAAAGAGGTAATACTAGATACTAATGAAAAGAAAGGGGTAATATTGGAAGGAGAATAAAGAAGACAATTGAATGCTGTTCAGTAAATTTAGACTGAGTTGAAAGATGACGAGAAGAGGTTTCATTTTGTAAATAAATCTAATTATCCTAATTAAAAGGACGCAATTTTATCAAGTGAGAGAGCAGAGAGAGTCTCGTAGAGAGAGAGATGCTTGAGAGAGAGAGAAGATTTGTTTAGAGAGAGAGAGAGATTCGATACAGACAGACAGACAGACAGGCAAACAGATCGATAGAGAGACAGAGAGGCAGAAGGGAGAGAAAGATAGTTAAATTATCTCGAGTCAACTTTTGATAGCATAAAAGCCGCTTGCCTCACTGCATCCTCGTGTATACATTTGACTTCAACAGTGTTCTGTCTAGATAAATAACAACCAAAAACAACCCTCCCAGAAGAACAATAACTAATCCCTCTTTTATTTAAGAGGTTGTCGATGAGTGCATTACTTAACCGCGCTCGGGTGTACAGTGTACAGGTGAAGGGTCAAGGTGTGTTGCTAAGGAGCTTATCGAGGTGTTTGGTAAACTACTCGTTCACCTTACACAACGTTTGAGCGACGCGTCACCTACCTGTGTGTGGATGAACTGAACGCGTGGGGTTTTGTTCGATTTTTTTCTTTTCCTGAGCGTTGTTATGGGGTAGGAGGATGAAGCAAGAAGCACGTATATATTTCTAAGAGTGCAGCTATTAGCTATTACTAGTTTGTTTGTCTGAGGAAGAGTTATAATTTAACTGGGAACATCACCTTTATCTATTCCGCACAAGCTAGTCACAGTGAAGAAAAATTAGGGGGGGGGGAGGGAGTGTTTGATGGTCCAGAGGCAAGGTGTCGGCCTCTTAACCAAAAAGATGTGGGTTCAAGCCCCCAACGGTTGAACAGTTTTCTCGAGTTTCTTTCTTCGCCTAAAAGTCGACCCTCCCACCTCCTCGGGGTCCAGGTAGGTGGATCCACACCAAGTTTCATTCGAGACGGACGATAAAAATAGGCAGTCGAATGTCACAGTAATATCCATGTTACTGCACTATTTTAACTATTAGGTGGAGGGGGGGTGGTGTGGGCTGAACACCAAGCATGCGTTCCCATATTTCATTTCTACTCTGATCAACAGACACGTGACGACCTAAAGCAGTTAACAACAGGTGTACTCACAACAGGGGACATTTTTTAAACTAATACAATATAATCTTTTAACAGCTAGCTCATTTATATTCAGCTTACTTCAACGTGACACACTAAGAGAGAGAGAGAGAC
>JAXRKP010002906.1:30000-31476 GCA_037039925.1 Doris montereyensis | reverse complement strand
GCTAACTTGTGAATGTAATCATGGCTGCAATGGAAATTACCTTCCATGACCAATAGCAAAGTTTCCATCGCTGCCTTATTCGCTCCTTGATTTTCTAATGTGTTCCTTATTTATTCAGAAGGAAAAGAAAATCAAACGAGGTGGAGGGGGGGTGGGGGTAGGGGTGGGGAGTATATTGTGTGTAGATCTATGCATGCGTTTTTTGCGTGGGGGAAAGAGAAGGGGCTGGCATTTCTTTGCTAAGTTTTGTTATCTTTTGTTTTCTTTTTCTTTTCTTGTTGTTTTTGTTGGGTTGTGGTTTGTTGTTGCATTGGGATATTTGTTATTTATCTCTCTCTCTCTCTCTCTCTCTCTCTCTCTCTCTCTCTCTCTCTCTCTCTCTCTCTCTCTCTCTCTCTCTCTCTCTCTCTCTCTCTCTCTCTCTCTCTCTCTCTCTCTCTCTCTCTCTCTCTCTCTCTCTCTCTCTCTCTCTCTCTCTCTCTCTCTCTCTCTCTCTCTCTCTCTCTCTCTCTCTCTCTCTCTCTCTCTCTCTCTCTCTCTCTCTCTCTCTCGCGCTCTCGCTCCTCTCTCTCTCTCTCTCTCTCTCTCTCTCTCTCTCTCTCTCTCTCTCTCTCTCTCTCTCTCTCTCTCTCTCTCTCTCTCTCTCTCTCTCTCTCTCTCTCTCTCTCTCTCTCTCTCTCTCTCTCTCTCTCTCTCTCTCTCTCTCTCTCTCTCTTTCTCTCACTTTTTCTCTTGATTTCTCTCTCGAATCGCTCAACAATGTACATCTCTTGCTCTTGATTTACCCTGAGATCACCTTAATCTGGACAGGGTAGATTTCACTCACAAACAAACAAACTCTCTCTCTGATTAGAATTATCGACCTAAACAATTCTCTTTTCAAACTTTTTCCTTATTTATTCTTGATTTACCTTTAATCATCAAAATCATGTCGTAGCCTTCTAAACTTTTTCTGATAAAATCAAAATTTGTGATACATGTCCCTCAGACCTCTGAGGGTTTTTTGACCATCTACATCAATGGAAGGTAAGGTAGATTTCGAGTTTCGATCCATCCACACATGGAATGTAGTGTTTAGAGTTTCGGAATCCAAACAGGGAATGTGTGTTTCCTTAGTTTCGGCCATCCACACAGGGAATGTAGTGTGTTCAAGTCTCGGCCATCCACACAGGGAATGTAGTGTGTTCGAGTTTCGGCCATCCACACAGGGAATGTAGGTGTTCGAGTTCGGCCATCCACACACATGGAATGTAGTGTGTTCGAGTTTCGGCCATCCATCCAGGGAATGTAGTGTGTTCGAGTTTCGACCATCCACACAGGGAATGTAGTGTGTTCGAGTTTCGGCCATCCACACATGGAATGTAGTGTGTTCATTCAGCCATCCAAACAGGCAAGGTAGTGTGTTCGAGTTTCAGCCATCCAAACAGAAGGTAGTGTGTTCGAGTTTCGGCCATCCAAAAAGGCAAGGTAGTGTGT
>JAXRKP010002906.1:20000-25000 GCA_037039925.1 Doris montereyensis | reverse complement strand
GTGTGTGTGTGTGTGTGTGTATGTATGTGAGTGTGATCATAATTACCCATATTCTATTCATATATAGTTTATGTTATCATTACTCTTTAGCAATAAATGTTCAAAAACATAACAATGTTATGTATGATTTTATAACCATTTTATATCTTTTACGCAAACCTTAATATTATATATTATGATTATTAATTATGTCAAGCTGAACAGTATTATAGTTTGTTGTTGTGTCCAGGTGGTGTCCAGTTAGTGTCCAGTTGTGACGGCTGACTGGGATTTCTATGATCTCCTTCGTAAGCTACATTTTCAATGTGTATGTAATGCGTAATGCATAAAGTGTGATGCGTAATGTGTACGTATTGCCTGTTTCCAAGTGTACTGACTAAACTATAGCTCCGTTTGCTGGTGTAGATCTATGCCAGAACAGAACGTGCAAAACAGAAAGGTGAGATCGAAGATATGGCAACCATTGGACATTTGTATTGGGATCTAGAAAACAAAAACAATCCTTGTAGTCATTCCTCAATGGATACCCAAAAAAAAATAGCTGGGTTTTTGTTTCCTAACATCAATCAATCAGTATAGTATCAAGAGAATCATCTGAAATGAAACTGTGTGGCCTTTAGCGAGTAGCCAGTCGAATGCATTGACGTGGTGCTAGCATGTAATACGAGGCGATTAAATGACGAACCAGATCCTCCAAGTTGGGGTGGGGGGAGAGGGGTTGGTTAGTCGTGTTGGGCTAACAACCTCCCGTAATACCAGAAATTGTTATAGAAACACGAGCAAACAGAAACCAAATTATCTCCTTGGCTGATAGTGTAGAGCTTCTTCAACGGAGATCGCATGATGCTCAACAGCGAAACCCGAAAGGAAGCGGATGTCTCTCGGTTTGGCTCGAACGCGGACCTTGTACGAGGCTGGAAAAACTGCTCCACCACCAACTAAGACCTACTTGAGCCAGTCTGGACAATGGCGCAGAAAAGCTCTTCTCCGGAAATGACACACACAGAAAAATAATTATAAGCAGTGCAGAAAACAGTCCCAGTTGGGAAGCGCACGAACCAAGAATAATCATGGCCTCTTTTCGGAACAAAGGAAGAAATCAGGAAAAGGAAAGAGGTAAAGATCATCAACATGAACATCATACAAGTATGCGCTAAAACCATCTATGCTAGAGATGAAGACAAGGACAACTTCTATAACCGATTACAATGTGATCGACAAGCTGCCACGTAAGGATTTCAACATTGTCATTGGAGATAAAAAATGCCCAAGATAGGTTCAGACAAGAGAAATTATGAGGCCATCATGGGCAGACATAGATTTGGAGATGCAAACGACAATGGAGAAATATTTCAAACCTCGTATGCATTCAACAGCTTTGTCATAAGTGGAACTGTCTTCCCACATAAGAGGATCTGCAAGGCAACATGGGTCTCGCCACCAAATGCTAGGACAGAGAACCAGATCGACCACTTCTACATTTCCCGAAAGTTAAGACGATCACTGAAAGACGTCAGAGTGTTGAGAGAAGTAGATGATTCATCGGACCACAACTTGATCCTTGGAAAGTTGAGGCTAAAATTTGAGGAGATATGCATATGGCAGTACTGGAATCCGGCTGAAGTACCATGTCAGTCTTTTGAAGGACCCTGCAAAGAGGAATGAATTTAAGATGGAACTGACAAACATATTTCAAGCCCTTTAAGAAGAGTGTAAGATGAACGACCACTGGGACAAGATAAAAGAGGCTATGAATTCAACCTGCCACAACGTACTTTGGCCAAACGTCAACAGCAATAAGGAATGGAACTCATATGATTATCTTAACAAGATAAGAGCACAAAGAGAGCTGAAAACAGAAGTCAAGGGCTGCCGCACTCGCTGAAAAACTAACTGCACAGGAAGAGTACTCCAGAGCGAACCGGGATGTAAAGAACTCCATCAACAAGGACAAGAAAAACTGCCTGGAGGGCTTAGCAGAAAAAGGCAGAGAAGGCAGCAGCTGATGGACATTTGAGAATTGTTTATCAAACAATCATGATCCTGTCATGTAATTTTAGGCAAGCCAACCCTTCCAATGAAGGATAAGAAGAAAAATAATATCTTCGACCCAGCAAGTAAATCGATTGTGTGAGCATTTTACCCAGCTTCTGAACAGAGGACACCCAGACAATCAACCAGAAATCCTTCGAGCTTGAAAGGGTCTTCCAAAAAAGTGTGGAACCACCCACACACAAAAACAGGAAACAGTGGCAGCAATAACAATGCTTAAGACATACAACGCTGCAGCACCAGACCACGTGCCACCAAAAACCCTTAAAGGAAACACAGAAACAACAGTGGACATGATGCATGTCCTACTTGAAAAGACCTAGAAGGAAGAGGAAATACCAGAGAATGGAAGGAAGGACACCTGATCAAACGCTGCCAAACAACTGAAGACAGTTCAGACATTTATCAACAGATGCAGGAGAAAAGTATCCTGAAAACTAAATGGCAAGACACAAGGCAAGAACAGGACAAACACCAATATAAGAAGAGTTGGAACTCTGCACGTGGCGATGGATAGGACACACCTTATGAAAACCAGGTAGCGACATGACCAGACAGGCGTTGCAATGGAACCCACACACAAAAATGACATGAAGCACGCGTAGGACACGGGTAGGACACGGGTAGGACACGGGTAGGACACGGGGAGACTTGGAAAGATGCGTCGACAGAAAGACATACGAGAGAGAGGCTCACACGTAAAAAAAAGCTTGGAACGATAGCACAGGACAGAGGAAAGTGGAATTCTCTTGTACGTATACCCTGACAGTGGTGAGAGGCATTGATGCCGATGTGCAGTCGAAAACACGACTGAGGAAACACATGCGTCTTGGGAAATCTCCAGAGAATTCCTTGTTTCCCGAGTCCATATAGCTGTGTGATACGCATTCGAACGATGGGTCGATTATCATTCTAATGCACATCGCCTCACGCGCACATTGAAACACCTACAATGTTTACGCATTACGCATCACGCATCACGCATCACGCATCACGCACACATGGAAACACCTACGTTGTTTACGCATCAAGCATCACGCACACATGGAAACACATACGTTGTTTACGCATCACGCATCACGTACACATGGAAACACCTACGTTGTTTACGCATCACGCATCACGCACACATGGAAACACATACGTGGTTTACGCATCACGCATCACGCACATGAAAACACCTACGTTGTTTACGCATCACGCATTATGCATCATGTACACATGCAAACGTAGCTTTTTATTATTTTATTTAATTCTTCCTGAATGCCGTGGATTTCTTTAAAAAATGTCTGTATAATACTGTATTATTATGGATTTTATCTTTCTATATAATACTGTATCATTATGGATTTTATCTTTCTATATAATACTGTATTATTATGGATTTTATCTTTCTATATAATACTGTATTATTATGGATTTTATCTTTCTATATAATACTGTATTATTATGGATTTTATCTTTCCTATTATAATACTATATTATTATCGATTTTATCTTTCTATATAATATTGTATTATTATGGATTTATCTTTCTATTATAATACTATATTGTTATGGATTTTATCTTTCTATATAATATTGTATTATTACGGATTTTTATCTTTCTATATAATATTGTATTATTATGGATTTTATCTTTCTATTATAATATTATATTGTTTATGGATTTTATCTTTCTATATAATATTGTCTTATTATGGATTTTATCCACCCTAAAGTCATCAACGAATTAATTCTTATTTCATCCCCATTTTCAAAGTCATTGCCTATATTTGTATTTCCAGATGTGTGTATGTGTGTGTACGTATGTACGACGTATGTATGTTTGTCTACGTGTGTACGTATTGTGTGTACATGTGTATGTGTGTACATGTGTATATGTGATTATGTGGGTACAAGCATATAGATCTATGAGTGTATGTATGTGTACATGTGTATGTGTGTGTACGTGTGTATATGTGATTATGTGCGTAAAAAGCATATAGATCTATGAGTGTATGTATGTGTACGTGTGTATATGTGATTATGTGGGTAGAGGCATATAGATCTATGAGTGTATGTATGGGTACATGTGTATATGTGATTATGTGGGTACAGGCATATAGATCTATGAGTGTATGTGTCAGTACATGTGTATATGTGATTATGTGGGTACAAGCATATAGATCTATGAGTGTATGTATGTGTACATGTGTATATGTGATTATGTGGGTACAAGCATATAGATCTATGAGTGTATGTGTGTGTACGTGTGTATATGTGATTATGTGGGTACAGGCATATAGATCTATGAGAGTATGTATGGGTACATGTGTATATGTGATTATGTGGGTACAAGCATATAGATCTATGAGTGTATGTATGTGTACGTGTGTATATGTGATTATGTGGGTACAAGCATATAGATCTATGAGTGTATGTGTGTGTACGTGTGTAAATGTGATTATGTGGGTACAGGCATATAGATCAATGAGTGTATGTATGTGTACATGTGTATATGTGATTATGTGGGTACAGGCATATAGATCTATGAGTGTATGTATGTGTACATGTGTATGTATGTGTACGTATATAATGTGTGTACATAAGTGTGTGATTTTGCCTACTCTAGCTGTTGCATGGCTTACAATGAATCATTACTATTAAATGATGTGTCCGCTTGGTTTAAATATTTAATACCAAATAGATTGTCTGCTTGATTAATAATAGATATTATTACCAATGTCCTCAAGACAGTATGTGAATACATCGTCGAATTGATTAAAAATAGATATCAAGCCTTCTTCAAAGCAGTGTGGATTGTTTATTTTCTCAATCATTATCATTAACATTTTGTTTGTTTGTATCAAACACGTGTTTTTTCCTATATTTTTCTTTTAAATTGATCATTTTAAAACTACTACTACTACTACTACTACTACTACTACTACTACTACTACTACTAC
>JAXRKP010002906.1:0-12500 GCA_037039925.1 Doris montereyensis | reverse complement strand
GAGACTAGTGTTATTGTCTTCATTCGGTTTTGTACTGAGATTTAAGACATGAAACATAGCGAGGCAGACATATTTTAAGATGACTTTATTATCTTCATATTGAAATCACAACACGCGCATGAATATACATAACACACAATACAGCCGTACACACAGGTGCGCGCACTACACACACACACACACACACACACACACACACACACGCACACACGCACGCACACACACAACATACTTGTTCACGCATACAGCTCCATAAATCCTCGCACCATACAATAAATATGGCTATTCAGCCAATTTATAGAATGAAAAGACAGATTAGACAACGTATGAAATGGAGCTGTTATTTTGATTCGATTTGTTGTTGTATGCCTAGGATTTATATATATATCCAACGTTTTTGACACAGTCGTTGAAGTGGAACCAAGTGATCATCAAGAGAACACTCAGGACAGCATGCTTAGTCAGGTGAAGTGGAGGGAAAACGTCAACCCCCATATATATATATAATATTCTACCCACTGAAGCCAACCTACAGTCAATTGAAAAGAGGGACTCGCCTTGAGCTCTTCTGAGGGAAGGCGCAATATAAATATTCTTCTTATCTTCTTATTCCAGGGGTAAGGTGTCGTCATCCCAATGCAAATGTCGTGGGTTCAAACCCCATCGACGGTTAAAAAATCTCTCTCGATTTCCTTCGAGTAAAATTCATCCTCCGCCCGCCGCCGCTGGTCCAGGTAAATGGATCGACACCACCTAGTCCCATCGGAGACGGACGTTAGAAAATAGGCCCCGTGTGCAGATCACTACACTCTGTACACGTTAAAGATCCCTTGGCTGTTTACCGAAACCCCGAGATTACCTTAGTTGTGGATGTGGGAAAAATCAAATGAAATGATTCCCCCATTGATGAATGGCTGTATTTCTACCTGTCTACCTCAGAAACGGAAAGTAAAGTCTTTTCTACGCCCCCCCCCGAACCCCGAACCCCCTTTGACGACAGTTTAATCTGTCTAAAGCAGATAATGTCCTTCCAAGAAGAACATACTCTCACCACACACACTCACATACGCACACTCAGACACACTCACACGCTCACACACAGTCACACACGCTCACACACGCACACTCACACACTCTCACACACACACACACACACTCACATACGCACACTCAGACACACTCGCATGCTCACACACACTCACACACGCACACACACACACACACACATACTCACACACACTCATAGACACTCACGCACTCATACACACTCACACACGTACACACACTCACACACTCTCTCTCACACACACACAAACACACACACACACACACGCACACTCACACACACACACACACATACTCACACACACTCATAGACACTCACGCATTCATACACACTTACACACGCTCACACACGTACACACACACTCACACACTCTCTCTCACACACACAAACACACAGACACACACTCACACACACACACACCGGGCATTCAATATAATATGTGTATGAATCAAAATGAATCGACAGGAAACGACGATTTATATCTCTGAATCTAGTTGAGACGGGTTTACAAGTAGGGGAGCAATGTAAAAGAATAAATAACTGTTAGGGGACATAACTCTGTATATAATATAGTGTTGCTACATGAATTTAGGTAACTTCTCTTGAGCTGATAAAATGACCTCACCGGCCTAAAACAGGCGAGACTGAAATGCACGAGAAAAGTTATCAGGCTGGGAAGGTTGCAGAGAGCAGTCCACGGGACAAGACGAGAGGGGGCGGCAGGGGGGAGACGGGTGGGTTGGGGGGGAGGGTTGTAGCGGTGAAGACGGTGACTATAAAAACGCTTTGGGACCCTGTGTTCTTCGAAAGATTTCATGTCTATCATTATACAGCTAATTACATATTGTTTAAAACAATGATGTGGGTAATGTCTGAAGTGTCACATGACTAAACGTTATTTATATCACGCGAGGGACCACACCCACTGTTTGCACGTCCACATGCCGCCTAAACGCCTTAATATCAGCCCTACCACCTCACACCCCCCCCCATCCCCCATCCCTCACCCCCTCCGTCCCGATCATTTTTTTTTTCATTTAAAGCTATTTTTGTTATCACAAGCCAACCTTAAACATAACAATTGCCTTATTCACAGTAACTTGCAATTTACATATTTATTTTGCTTTTTACAATACGGTAGCGTCTCTTTATGACTGAACGTTGTAGAGCTATTGACATGCGTCTCTGTATTACTGATTACTGTAGAGCTATTGACATGCGTCTCTGTATTACTGATTACTGTAGAACTATTGACATGCGTCTCTGTATTACTGATTACTGTAGAGCTATTGACATGCGTCTCTGTATTACTGATTACTGTAGAACTATTGACATGCGTCTCTGTATTACTGATTACTGTAGAACTATTGACAACAGCCTCTCTATTACTGATTACTGTAGAGCTATTGACATGTCTCTGTATTACTGATTACTGTAGAACTATTGACATGCGTCTCTGTATTACAGATCGATGTAGAGCATGCGTCTCTTTATTACAGATCATGTAGAACTATTGACAACAACCTCTTTATTACAGATCCGATATAGAGCTATTGACATGTACCTTTCTATTACAGATCGATGTAGAGCTATTGACATGTGCCTTTCTATTACAGATCGATGTAGAGCTATTGACATGTACCTTTCTATTACAGATCGGTGTAGAGCTATTGACATGTACCTCTCTATTACAGATCGGTGTAGAGTTATTGACATGTACCTTTCTATTACAGATCGGTGTAGAGCTATTGACATGTACCTCTTCTATTACAGATCGGTGTAGAGTTATTGACATGTACCTCTCTATTACAGATCGGTGTAGAGGTATTGACATGTACCTTTCTATTACAGATCGGTGTAGAGCTATTGACATGTACCTTTCTATTACAGATCCGTGTAGAGGTATTGACATGTACCTTTCTATTACAGATCAATGTAGAGGCTATTGACATGTACCTTTTCTATTACAGATCGATTTAGAGTTATTGACATGTGCCTTTCTATTACAGATCGATGTAGAGCTATTGACATGTGCTTTTCTATTACAGATCGGTGTAGAGCTATTGACATGTACCTTTCTATTACAGATCGATGTAGAGCTATTGACATATACCTTTCTATTACAGATCGATGCAGAGCTATTGACATGTGCCTTTCTATTACAGACCGGTGTAGAGCTATTGACATGTATCTTTCTGTTACAGATCGATGTAGAGCTGTTGACATGTACAGATTCTCTATTACAGATCTGTTTAGAGCTATTGACATGCGCCTTTCTATAACAGATTCCTGTAGAGCTATTGACATGCGCCTTTCTATAACAGATTCCTGTAGAGCTATTGACATGCGCCTTTCTATAACAGATTCCTGTAGAGCTATTGACATGCGCCTTTCTATAACAGATTCCTGTAGTGCTATTGACATGCGCCTTTCTATAACAGATTGCTGTAGAGCTATTGACATGCGCCTTTCTATAACAGATTGCTGTAGAGCTATTGACATGCTTCTTTATATTACATATCACTGTATAGCTATTGACATGCTTCTGTGTATTACATATCACTGTATAGCTATTGACATGTGCCTTTATATTACATATCACTGTAGAGCTATTGACATGTTCTCTATATTACATATCACTGTAGAGCTATTGACATGCTTCTGTGTATTACATATCACTGTATAGCTATTGACATGTGCCTTTATATTACATATCACTGTAGAGCTATTACATTGACATGCTTCTATATATTACATATCACTGTAGAGCTATTGACATGCGCCTTTCTATTACATATCACTGTAGAGCTATTGACATGCTTCTCCTATATTACATATCACTGTATAGCTATTGACATGCTTCTCTATATTACATATCACTGTAGAGCTATTGACATGCTTCTCTATATTACATATCACTGTAGAGCTATTGACATGTTCTTTGTATTACATATCACTGTATAGCTATTGACATGCTTCGCTTTATATTACATATCACTGTATAGCTATTGACATGTGTCTTTATATTACATATCACTGTAGAACTATTGACATGTGTTCTTGTATTACATATCACTGTATAGCTATTGACATGTGCCTTTATATTACATATCACTGTATAGCTATTGACATGTGCCTTTATATTACATATCACTGTATAGCTATTGACATGTGCCTTTATATTACATATCACTGTATAGCTATTGGCATGTGCCTTTATATTACATATCAATGTAGAGCTATTGACATGTGCCTTTATATTACATCCCTTTAGAACTATTCACATGTGTCTGTATATTACATACCAATGTGTAGAGCTATTCACATGTGCCTTTATATTACATATCCCTTTAGAACTATGGCATGTGTCTGTATATTACATATCACTGTAGAGCTATTGACATGTGTCTGTATATTACATATCCCTTTAGAACTATTGACATGTACCTTTCTATTAAAGATCTCTGTGTAGCTATTGACATGTACCTTCCTATTAAAGATCTCTGTGTAGCTATTGACATGTACCTTTCTATTAAAGATCTCTGTGTAGCTATTGACATGTACCTTTCTATTAAAGATCTCTGTGTAGCTATTGACATGTACCTTTCTATTAAAGATCTCTGTGTAGCTATTGACATGTGCATTTCTATTAAAGATTTCTGTGTAGCTATTGACATGTACCTTCCTATTAAAGATCTCTGTATAGCTATTATGACATGTACCTTTCTATTAAAGATCTCTCTATAGCTATTATTGACATGTACCTTTCTATTAAAGATCTCTGTATAGCTATTATTGACATGTACCTTTCTATTAAAGATCTCTGTATAGCTATTATTGACATGTACCTTTCTATTAAAGATCTTGTAGGGCTATTGACATGCACTTTCTATTACATATCACTGTAGAGTTTGATAAAGCACTTTCTATTACATATCACTGTAGAGTTTTATTGACATGTACTTTTCTATTAAAGATCTCTGTAGAGTATTATTGAATGTACCTTTCTATTAAAGATCTCTGTATAGCTATTATTGACATGTACCTTTCTATTAAAGATCTCTGTATAGCTATTATTGACATATACTTTTCTATTAAAGATCTCTGTATAGCTATTATTGAAGTACTTTTCTACTAAAGATCTCTGTAGAGTTTTATTGACATATACCTTTCTATTAAAGATCTCTGTAGAGTTTTATTAAAGACTACTTTTCTCCTTTCTATTAAAGATCTCTGTGTAGCTATTGACATTTTTCTATAAAGTACTTTTCTACTACATAAAGATCTCTGTAGAGTTTTGACATGTACCTTTCTATTAAAGATCACTGTAGAGTTTTATAAGTACTTTTCTACTAAATATCTCTGTATAGCTATTGACATGTACCTTTCTGTTAAATAACTCTGTAGAGCTAATTGACATGTACCTTTCTATGTTAGAACTCTGTATAGCTATTATTGACATGTACCTTTCTGTTAAAGATCACTGTAGAGCTATTATTGACATGTACCTTCTCTGTTACATATCACTGTAGAGCTAAAAGATTATGACATCACTTCTGTTACATATCACTGTAGAGTTTGATAGGCACTTCTCTATTGACATGTATATCTCTGTTACATATCACTGTAGAGCTTTGATATGTATCTTCTATTACATATCACTGTAGAGCTAATGATATGTATCTCTCTTTACATATCACTGTAGAGCTATTGACATGTATCTCTCTATTACATATCACTGTAGAGCTATTGACATGTATCTCTCTATTACATATCACTGTAGAGCTATTGACATGTATCTCTCTATTACATATCACTGTAGAGCTATTGACATGTATCTCTCTATTACATATCACTGTAGAACTATTGACATGTATCTCTCTATTACATATCACTGTAGAGCTATTGACATGTATCTCTCTGTTACATATCACTGTAGAGCTAATGACATGTATCTCTCTATTACATATCACTGTAGAGCTAATGATATGTATCTCTCTGTTACATATCACTGTAGAGCCTATTGATATGCATCTTCTAGTACATATCACTGCAGAGCTATTGATATGCACCTCTCTATTACATATCAATGTAAAGCTATTGATATGCACTTTCTATTACATATCAGTGAGAGCTATTGATATGCACTTCTCTATTACATATCACTGTAGAGCTATTGACATGCATCTCTCTATTACAGATCGATTTCAGAGCTATTGACATGCACCTCTCTATTACAGATCGATTTCAAGCTATTGACATGCGCGTTTATATTACTGATCACTCTAGAGCTATTGCCGTTGATGCTAAAGATGTAGAGATATAGACATGCGTGATGTAGCCCTGGTTTCAAAGATGTAGAGCTATTGACATGCTTGATGCAGGAATTGGTGTCAAAGATGTAGAGCTACTGACATGCTTGATGCAGGCGTTGGTGTCAAAGATGTAGAGCTACTGACATGCTTGATGCAGGCGTTGGTGTCAAAGATGTAGAGCTACTGACATGCTTGATGCAGGAATTGGTGTCAAAGATGTAGAGCTACTGACATGCTTGATGCAGGCGTTGGTGTCAAAGATGTAGAGCTACTGACATGCTTGATGCAGGAATTGGTGTCAAAGATGTAGAGCTACTGACATGCTTGATGCAGGAATTGGTGTCAAAGATGTAGAGCTACTGACATGTTTGATACAGGAGTTGGTGTCAAAGATTTCATGACGCAATCTAAATATTGTCTAACAGCTATATTAAAACGGAAAATTGTCTAGCTATATGCTTAACACCGATTCCTGTATCAAGCATGTCAATAGTTCTACATCTTTGACACTAACAACTGCATCAAGCATGTCGATAGCTCTAAATGTTTTACACTAACGCCTGCATCATGTCAATAGATCTATCATCATTGACACCTTTGAATCCCTGCACCAAGCATGTCAATAGCTCTACATCTTTGACACTAACGCCTGCATCAAGCATGTCAATCGACCTACACCTTTGACACTAACCCCCAGTGTATCAAGCATTTAGCCCTCACATCATGTGGACACTAACAACTGCATCAATCATGTCAATAGCTCTACATCTTTGACACTAACAACTGCATCAAGCATGTCAATAGCTCCTACATCTTTGACACTAACAACTGCATCAAGCATGTCAATAGCTCTACACCTTTGACACTAACAACTGCATCAAGCATGTCAATAGTCCTACATCTTTGACACTAACAACTGCACCAAGCATGTCAATAATCCCACATCTTTGACACTAACAACTGCATCAAGCATGTCAATAGTCCTACACCTTTGACACTAACCCCTGCATCAAGCATGTCAGTAGCCCAACATCTTTGACACTAACCCCTGCATCAAGCATGTCAATAGCTCTACACCTTTGACACTAACAACTGTCAATGTCAATAGCTCTACATCTTTGACACTAACAACTGCATCAAGCATGTCAATAGCCCTACATCTTTGACACTAACCCCTGTATCAAGCATGTCAATAACTCTACATCATTGACACTAACAACTGCATCAAGCATGTCAATAGCCCTACATCTTTGACACTAACCACTGCATCAAGCATGTCAATAACTCTACATCATTGACACTAACAACTGCATCAAGCATGTCAATAGCTCTACATCATTGACACTAACAACTGTATCAAGCATGTCAATAGCTCTACATCTTTGACACTAACTACTGCATCAAGCATGTCAATAGCTCTACATCTTTGACACTAACAACTGCATCAAGCATGTCAATAGCTCTACACCTTTGACACTAACAACTGCATCAAGCATGTCAATAGCTCTACATCATTGACACCAACAACTGCATCAAGCATGTCAATAGCTCTACATCTTTGACACCAACTCCTGCATCAAGCATGTCAATAGCTCTACATCATTGACACCAACTCCTGTATCAAGCATGTCAATAGCTCTACATCTTTGACACCAACTCCTGTATCAAGCATGTCAATAGCTCTACATCATTGACACTAACAACTGTATCAAGCATGTCAATAGCTCTACATCATTGACACCAACAACTGTATCAAGCATGTCAATAGCTCTACATCTTTGACACTAACAACTTTGCATCAAGCATGTCAATAGCTCTAATCATTGACACTAACATCAAGTATTGACACCTTTGACACTAACAACTGTATCAAGCATGTCAATAGCTCTACATCTTTGACACTAACAACTGCATCAAGCATGTCAATAGCTCTACACCTTTGACACTAACAACTGCATCAAGCATGTCAATAGTCCTACATCTTTGACACTAACAACTGCATCAAGCATGTCAATAGCCTACATCTTTGACACTAACAACTGCATCAAGCATGTCAATAGCTCTACACCTTTGACACTAACCCCTGTATCAAGCATGTCAATAGCCCAACATCTTTGACACTAACCCCTGCATCAAGCATGTCAATAGCTCTACACCTTTGACACTAACTCCTGTATCAAGCATGTCAATAGCTCTACATCTTTGACACCAACTCCTGCATCAAGCATGTCAATAGCCCTACATCTTTGACACTAACTCCACATCAAGCATGTCAATAACTCTACATCATTGACACTAACAACTCCTACACCATCAAAGCATGTCAATAGCCCTACATCTTTGACACTAACCCCTGCATCAAGCATGTCAATAACTCTACATCTTTGACACTAACAACCCGCATCAAGCATGTCAATAGCTCTACATCATTGACACTAACAACTGTATCAAGCATGTCAACTCCACCTTTGACACTAACAACTGCATCAAGCATGTCAATAGCTCTACATCTTTGACACCAACTCCTGCATCAAGCATGTCAATAGCTCTACATCTTTGACACCAACTCAACTGCATCAAGCATGTCAATAGCTCTACATCTTTGACACCAACTCCTGCATCAAGCATGTCAATAGCTCTACATCTTTGACACTAACCCCTGTATCAAGCATGTCAATAGCTCTACATCTTTGACACCAACTCCTGTATCAAGCATGTCAATAGCTCTACATCTTTGACACTAACAACTCCATGTCAATACCCAACACATGTCAATAGCTCTACATCTTTGACACCAACTCCTGTATCAAGCATGTCAATAGCTCTACATCTTTGACACCAACTCCTGCATCAAGCATGTCAATAGCTCTACATCTTTGACACCAACTCCTGTATCAAGCATGTCAATAGCTCTACATCTTTGACACTAACAACTGTATCAAGCATGTCAATAGCTCTACACCTTTGACACTAACAACTGTATCAAGCATGTCAATAGCTCTACATCTTTGACACCAACAACTGCATCAAGCATGTCAATAGCTCTACACCTTTGACACTAACAACTGTCAAGCATGTCAATAGCTCTACACCTTTGACACCAACTCCTGCTATCAAGCATGTCAATCAGCTCTATATCTTTGACACCAACTCCTGTATCAAACATGTCAATAGCTCTACATCTTTGACACCAACTCCTGTATCCAAGCATGTCAATAGCTCTATATCTTTGACACCAACTCCTGTATCAAGCATGTCAATAGCTCTATATCTTTGACACCAATTCTGTATCAAGCATGTCAACAGCTCTATATCTTTGACACCAACTCCTGTATCAAGCGTGGTAACAGCTCTATAGCGATCAGTTATAGAGAGGCGCGCCATATTGTAAAACAAAAAAAACGAGAAAAAGAACTTGCTGTGAACAAGGTAATTGATATGTTTAAGGATGGCTTATGATAAAAAAATGAGCTATAGTTTGAAATAAAAGAAAGAAAACTGATTAAGGGGAGGTGGGAGGGGTGATATTTTTTTATTTTTTTTAGCCTTTGTGCATGTGCAAACCATTGCTTGTGGTCTGTGGCGTGACATAGATAACGATTGATAATTTTGCAACCAGGATAACCTGCATTATTTATTTCACAATATGCAATTATCTGTATAATGATAGACATGAAATCTTTCGGAGAACATAGAGTCTCAAAGTATTTAGTTTCTTGTCCGCGAGTATAGTAATAATAATATTAGTTATGTATAAAAGACAATCATGTTATCAAACTTGTGGAAGTGTTTACTTTGATGACATGTCGCCAAATTAGTAAAAACAACAACAAAAAACAATGGGGTCAAGTCTGGCGGCATGCCCTGTATCGATCCCTTTCTGCTTCCGCATTAGTTAAGATATCTCTGACCATTTGCTTCCGCATTAGTTTAAATTCTTAGACCATTTCGGATTCTGCATTAGTTTAAATATCTCTAGACCATTTCTGCTTCCGCATTAGTTTAGATATCTTAGACCACATCTGCTTCTGCAATTCTAGTTTAGATATCTCTAGACTATATCTCGCTTACCATTAATTTGGAGTATCTCTAGACCATATCTGCTTCTGCATTAATTTAGATATCTCTAGACCATATCTGATTCCCATTATTTTAGATATCTCTATATCATTTCTGATTCCACATTATTTTAGATATCTCTAGACCATTTCTGATTCCGCATTAGTTTAGATATCTCTAGACCGTTTCTGATTCCGATTCAGTTTAGATATATCTAGACCATTTCTGGATCCGTATTATTTTAGATATCTCTATATCATTTCTGATTCAGATTTGGTTTAGATATCTCTGGACGATTTCTGCTTCCGTATTAGTTTAGACATCTCAAGATTATTTGTTTCCGCATTAGTTTATATATATATCTATACCATTTCTGATTCCGCATTAATTTAGATATTTCTAGACCACTGATGGCTTTTTATGACTTACCTGGATCTTAGACAGCAGAGGATAAAGTAGAGTACAGGCAGCTGAAATAAAATATCTAAGAAGAATAGTAGGGAAAACTAAAAGAGACAAAATCAGAAACACAAACAAACCAAAGCAGATGGCATAAAACACATTGAGATTGGTTTGGCATGTAAAACAGCATGAATGACAATAGAACAGCTAAATCGGTATACAGTGCTAAAACTCAAGGTAAAAGAACCAAGGCAGACCTCCGAGAAAGTGGGAAGAAGATATAAAGAGGCATTAAAGCAAAGAAATTTAACTTTCACAAACAGGGCAACCTTGAGAAAGATCATTTCGAGCATCTAAACCTATACACTGGTAAGTAGAATGAGAACTGATAAAGAAAGAAGAAAAAACTTACTTATACTTTTTCTATCCTTTTATACCGCAAGGTGTCGAGGGAGATGCACTAATTGTCGGACGTGGGCCAGGTGTGTTCTTTTGTGTGGACGTGTTGTTCTTTTGTATCGACGTGTTGTTCTTTGTATCGACGTATTGTTCTTTGCGACGTGTTGTTCTTTTGTATCGATGTATTGTTCGTATCGATGTTTGTTCTTTTGTATCGACGTGTTGTTCTTTTGTATCGATGTATTGTTCTTTTGTATCGACGTGTTGTTCTTTTTGTATCGACGTATTGTTCTTTTGTATCGACGTGTTGTTATTTTGTATCGACGTGTTGTTCTTTTGTATCGACGTGTTGTTCTTTTGTATCCACGTATTGTTCTTTTGTATCGACGTGTTGTTCTTTTGTATCCACGTGTTGTTCTTTTGTATCGACGTGTTGTTCTTTTGTATCGACGTGTTGTTCTTTTGTATCGATCGATGTTGTTCTTTGTATCCACGTATTGTTCTTTTGTATCGATGCGTCTTTTTGTTGTTATTTTGTATCGACGTGTTGTTCTTTTGTATCGACGTGTTGTTTTGTATCAGACGTGTTGCTTTTACTAAGCCAAAAATTGAGAAAATTTGTCAACCATTGGTGGGGGCTTGAACTCATCACCTTTTGGTTGAAAAACACCCAGCCTCTAGACTTCAAAAGCCCCCCCCCCCGTAATTCATAGTATAATCGGAGACATTTCATTTGCATGTTGTCTGTCATCTTTGTTTACGTGTTTTATTGAGGGTCCAACTTATCACTACAAATAATTCAATTACAAATATATCGTTACGTCACAGTGAGCATACAACATGTTAGTCATAGACTACCACATCATTGTTTTGTAGACTGTTATTACCATACAACAAGTTAATCATAGACTACCACATCATTGTTTTGTAGACTGTTATTACCATACAACAAGTTAACCATAGACTACCACATCCTTGTTTTGTAGACTGTTATTACCATACAACAAGTTAACCATAGATCTACCACATCATTGTTTTGTAGACTGTTATTACCATACAATATGTTAACCATAGACTACCACATCATTGTTTTGTAGACTGTTATTACTATACAACATGTTACAACATCCTTGTTAACCATAGTTACTAGAGTCCACATTGCTTTTGTAGACTGTTATTACCATACAATATGTTAACCATAGAGTACCACATCATTGTTACTGTTACCATACAACATGTTAACCATAGAGTACCACATC
>JAXRKP010002905.1:20000-25000 GCA_037039925.1 Doris montereyensis | reverse complement strand
GAAATTAACACACATACCCCCCCCCCCCACCATTAATTTCAAACCAATGTCATCCATATTCCTGATAAGCTCGTATTTTTTGGGAATCCAAAATCGTTTGTTGTTACTGTTGTTTCGATTTGTTTTTATTTGGCTGCAGTCCTTCACATTCTTTAGAGATCGTATAGATGTAGTACCGTAAGTATACCGGCCATTCGTAAATTAGGTACATGTACCACCAAAATCAGAACAGAGGTCTAAACACTTCAGCGCATGCGTGAATTGGAAAAGAGGTAGGGGTTTGGGGGGAAAAGGGGGTAAGCCATTAGGGGTTGTTTGTGTTTGGACAGGGAAAAGGGGGGGTAGGGGTTGTTTGTGTTTGGACAGGGAAAATGGGGTAAGCCATTGGGGTTGTTTGTTGGACAGGGAAAAGGGGGTGTTATTAGGGGTTGTTTGTGTTGGACATGGGAAAAGGGGTTAAGCCATTAGGGGGTTGTTTGTGTTTGACAGGGAAAAAGGGGTAAGCCATTAGGGTTGTTTGTGTTTGGACAGGGAAAATGGGGGTTGTTTGTTGTTTTTGGACAGGGAAAAGGGGGGTAAGCCATTAGGGGTTGTTTGTGTTTGGACAGGGAAAAGAGGGGGTAAGCCATTAGGGGTTGTTTGTGTTTGGACAGGGCAAAGGGGTAAACCATTAGGGGTTGTTTGTGTTTGGACAGGGCAAAGGGTTAAGCCATTAGGGTTGTTTGTGTTTGGACAGGGAAAAGGGGGGGTTGTTTGTGTTTGGACAGCCATTAGGGGTTGTGATAAGATCTTTTTCTACATCTAGAATACATGTAAATGTTTTCAGTATTTTTCTTTCTTTTCTTCCTTCATTTATTTCTAAAAAAAGGGTTCACTCATGGTACCCAGAAGCGCTTACCTGTACCTGTACACCTGGGCTTCTGCGGTACATGTAACATAGGCCTCACCATGTGTGACATAACATAATGATTTCTTTACGGGTTTGACCTTTTGATAACTATGTTTTATAATTTATGACATCTAGAATCTAGTGCTTCACTCATTCATCTAGAATCTAGTGCTTCAACATTCATCTACAATCTAGTGTTTCACCATTCATCTAGAATCTAGTGCTTTCCCATTTCATCTAGAATCTAGTGCTTCATCATTCATCCAGAATCTAGTGCTTCACCATTCATCTGATCTAATTGAATCTAGTGCTTCACCATTCATCTAGAATCTAGTGTTCATCATTCATCAGATACAATTGCTTCACCATTCATCTAGAATCTAGTGCTTCACCATTCATCTGAATCTAGTGTTTCACCATTCATCTGAATCGAATTCATCTAGAATCTAGTGCTTCACCATTCATCTAGAATCTAGTGCTTCACCATTCATCTAGAATCTAGTACTTCACATTCATCTACATCTAGTGTTTCACCATTCATTCAGAATCTAGTGTTTCACCATTCATCTAGAATCTAAGTGCTTCACCATTCATCTAGAATCTAGTGTTTCACCATTCATCTAGAATCTAGTGTTTCACCATTCATCTAGAATCTAGTGCTTCACCATTCATCTAGAATCTAGTGCTTCACCATTCATCTAGAATCTAGTACTTTACCATTCATCTACAATCTAGTGTTTCACCATTCATCTAGAATCTAGTGTTTCACCATTCATCTAGAATCTAGTTAAGCCACCATTCATCTCACCATTCATCTAGAATCTAGTGTTTCACCATTCATCTAGAATCTAGTGTTTCACTATTCATTCATCTCACCATTCATCTAGAATCTAGTACTTCATCATTCATCTAGAATCTAGTGCTTCACCATTCATCTAGAATCAGTGCTTCATATTCATCTAGAATCTAGTACTTCATCATTCATCTAGAATCTAGTACTTCACCATTCATCTAGAATCTAGTGTTTCACCATTCATCTAGAATCTAGTGCTTCATAGCTCATCTAGAATCTAGTGCTTCATCATTCATCTGAGTCCTGAGTGCTTCACCATTCATCTAGAATCTAATTTCTGTTCATCTAGAATCTAGTTTCTCATTCATCACGGAATCAATTCTTCATCATTCATCTAGAATCTAGTGCTTCACCATTCATCTAGAATCTAGTGCTACATCATTCATCTAGAATCTAGTGCTTCACCATTCATCTAAAATCTGGTGCTTCATTATTCATCTAGAATCTAGTGCTTCACCATTCATCTGGATATAGTGTTTCACTATTCATTTCCTACCTTGTGTTCATCTAGTGAAAATAGCTACACCATGTCTCAATCTAGAATTCTTCACCTGCTTCATTATTCATCTGTCAAGAATCTAGTGCTTCACCATTCATTCCTTTGGGTATCGTTGTAGGTGTAGGGACCATTCATCGACCGCCGGGAAAGGTCACGACTGGGGCGAGTTCAAGTATTTCCTCCCAAATCAAGTGGCTTCACCATTCATCTGGGAATCTAGTGCTTCACCATTCATTCAACGCTTGGTGATCATTAGTGAAAAGAAATAGATCTACACCATGTCTAAATATATGCTGTTCCTTCACCTGCTGCACTGCTCTACTGCTGCTGCTGCTGCTGCTGCAGAGATTATCATTCTATGCATTGCTGCTGCTGCTTCCAATACCTGGGCTGCTCTGATTGCTGCTGCTGCTGCTGCTGCTGCTATCTGACCGCTGCTGCTGCTGGTCACGACTGCTGGCGAGTGCTGCAAGCTGCTGCTGCTGCTGCTGCTGCACTGGCTGCAAACGAGCTGCTGCTGCTGCTGCTGCTGCTGCTCTGCTGGCTGTGGGCTGTGGGTGTGATTACTGCTGTGATAATGCTGATATTCTGCTGCTGCTGCTGCTGCTGCTGTGACGCTGCTGCTGACTGCTGAACCAACTACCTGCTGCTGCTGTCTGCTGGCTGCTGCTGCTTGCTGCTGCTGCTGCTGCTGCTGCTGCTACTGCTGCTACTGCTGCTGCTGCTGCTGCTGCTGCTGCTGCTGCTGCTACTGCTGCTGCTACTACACCGTGACACATTGTTGGTGGCCTGAACGCTTCCCATGTACAGACCTAGAAGTGAAGGAAACCCCTCCTGGCTGGCCGTGTTTCAACTGACCACGTTGGCTTTTTAATCAAGTTGGAATTTGGATAAATCCAAACACTGGTGGGTCCACAGCTTCTTGTTCATTTCTTGATCTTGTCGTCCATGCATTTAAATTTTAAAAATATTTTCATGTTCTTATCCGCGTGACGGCTCTATCCAGGTTTGAGAATGAATGAATGGATGAATGAATGAATGAATGAATGAATGAATGAATGAATGAATGGATGAATGAATGAATGAATGAATGAATGAAAAATGAATGACTGAATGAATGAATGAATGAGTTAATTAATGATGACTGAATGAATGAATGATTGGATAAATGAGTTAACGGAACTTGATGAATGACTGATTGAATCACTTTGGATAAATGAGTTAATTACTTGATGAATGACTGAGACGAATGATTGGATAAATGAGTTAATTAATTGATGAATGTGTGTGTATGTATGTCGAGTCTAACGTGTCGATGTGTGCTGACCCGGTGTGTTTATGGGTATGCACATGTGTCTATAAAAATGTGTGTGTGGGTGTGTGTATGTATGTGTAGATCTATGTGATGTGTGCGCGGGAAGGGGATGGGGCGAAAAAAGAAAACCCCAGATAATTTAATGTGATCTATTGCCTATTTTTTAGAGAAGGAAAACTGGTCTTGATGTTGTTGTCGTTGTTGTCTTTAAAACAAAACTTATTGTCGTCGTTGTCGTTGTTGTTGTCTTTGTTGAAACTTATTATGTCGTTGTTATTGTTGTCTTTGTTGTCGTATTATGTCGTTGTTGTTGTTGTTGTTGTCAAAACTTATTATGTCGTTGTCGTTGTTGTCTTTAAAAAACAAACTTATTATGTCGTTGTTGTTGTCTTTTAAAACAAAACTTATTATGTCGTTGTCGTTGTTGTTTTTAAAACAAAACTTATTATGTCGTTGTCGTTGTTGTCTTTAAAACAAAACTATTATGTCGTTGTTGTTGTTGTCTTTAAAACAAAACTTATTATGTCGTTGTTGTTGTTGTCTTTAAAACAAAACTTATTATGTCGTTGTTGTTGACGATTTACTGAACAGAACTTGGAACTCATCAGCAAGATGAGTGTGTTAAATAGTGTTATTGTATACATGTGTGTATATATATATATATATATATATATATTATATATATATATATATATATATATATATATATATATATATATATATATATATATATATATATATATATATATATATATATATATATATATATATATATATATATATACACACACATATATTGTCAGATGAAGAAGTTCACGGCCTTGACATTTCGCCTTCTCTTTTTCTAGGCGAACTTGTCAATTCTTTAGGGTTAGTTAATATTCCTTCTATTATTATCTATTATAATAGAATGCAGTCTAAACCACATGCTAATTGTTATCTAAAAACAGATCTTTGAGCTTATTGTGTGTAGTTTGTACTTTCATTTTAGAGTCAAGAAAGTTACACAGTAGCCTGCATGAGGCCAAGAGAAATGTCATATAATTCTTATTTTCTATTATACTGGTGTATGAATCTCTCAGATGGCTTATTACGTCACGACCCTAGCCCATAACACTCACACCACTCTAGTAGTAGTAGTAGACCACCAATCAAGACACCTGACACCTGACGGTACTGAGGTGGCTAGACGTGCATTATGTATCACAATATCAGCTGAGAAGGCGAGCACTTCGGTGTGTGTGTGTGGGGGGGGGGGGGGGCGGGTTCTAGACATATCTCCTCAGTCCAGATCTACATCACGATTCCGCTGACGTTAACGAAAGGCAGGAACTCGCCTAACTCACTGTCCCTTTTGTTTGTTTGTTTAAAATTGAAATTCACCCCGTCCACCATTGTGGTGATCTCAAAGTGAATTAGAGAAAACAACAAGGCAAAAGAAAAA
>JAXRKP010002905.1:0-15000 GCA_037039925.1 Doris montereyensis | reverse complement strand
AGAAACGGCCTTGGTTGGAGACATAGTGGCCGTCTACTATCTACTGGGAAGAGATGGTCACTCCCAGGAGCTGCATTCCATTTTTGGACACAAACCTTTCACTTTTGAAGAAGAAGAAGAAGAAGAAAAGAAGAGGAAAAACAAAGAAGAAGAAGAAGAAGAAGAAAGAAGAAGAAAAACAAAAGAAGAAGAAGAAGAAGAAGAAGAAGAAGAAGAAGAAGAAGAAGAAGAAGAAGAAGAAGAAGAAGAAGAAGAAGAAGAAGAAGAAGAAGAAGAAGAAGAAGAAAAAAAACATGTCTTGACCTATTGATGTTAGTTTAGTTTACGGCTGACTGAACACGCAAAGATAATAAACTTGTTCATTCTAAACAGGCCACATTATAGAGAAATAGGGGTCTGGGTACAATCTACACAGCCGAAAATGTATCGTTTGTTTGTTTATACCAGTTGATTTTGATATTTTTCTCACTTCTGTCTCTGACTCTGTCTATGATGTGTGTTGCCTTTAAAAAAATCGTATCTCGTTACAAAAGAAAACAAGAGGGCAAGGTTGGGGAAGGGGTGGGGAGGAGGGTGGGGGCAGAGAAGGATAATTGTTTTATTTCTCCATCTTTATCGCATTTATTCCCTTTTCATTGCACTCGTGTATGGTTGGCTGGCGCCTCTGTTGGCCTACTCCTTTGACTTATCGTCCATCTTGCTATTTTCCTCCTTCATTCAACTTGATATCACCGCTTATGGTGGAGGGGTAAACTTTAATGAATCGAATCACTGTTCTACGTCTTTGTTGCCGTCCCCGATCTCTGCATTTTTTAGTGGTGTGTTTGTGGATGTGTAGATCTATCTATGTTTATGTGTGTGTTTGTGGGTGTGTGTGTTTGTGGGGTATGTGTTTATGTGTGTGGGTGGATGCTTTACTTTTTTCGTTTTTATTTGTGATTTTTGTTTAGAATTTATTTCTCTATTTAAAACAAAAAAATATTTTAATATTATATCATTTATTATTTATTTGGTGACGGCTTGCACTCAAACTATGTGTCTCTTTTCACACAACGATTATCATGGAAAGAAAAGTACAATGTGCAATATTATTTTTTTTTTTTTTTGGAGGGGGGATTTCAAACGATTTCGTACATAACAAGCGTGACGTATTCTGGGTAGTCAGTCATTATACGACACAATAAAAAACAAAAAATGTGCACGCACAAAGCACACACAAGAACGTAATTATATAACGAATAAAACATAACAATGAACAGATCAATAAATAATTAAAGTACTCAAATGATGAAACTATAAATAAATAAATAAACTAAAATTCATCTATAAATAAGTAAATGTAACAAAGAAAACAAAGAAAATATAAACAAATCAGACGTAAATAAATATTTATGTAAAAAATAAACTAGTAAAATAAGCAAAGGAATGAAACAATACTAAATAAATTAATAAATAGTTAAATAAATATATAAATAAATAATATAGATGGTATCGATACTATGGAGCAAAGACTCGGGTTTGTTGTTGAGTTTCTTAGGTTCCGATTTGTTTTGTTGTCGTTCGTGAGTTATCGTGATTTTTTTTTTCTTCTTTTTATCCCTTTTGTTGTTGTTGTTGCTGTTATTGTTGTTGTTGTGCGTATTCATTTGTGTCTGCTTTGTTCTATTCAGGGTTGTTGTTTTGGTTTTTTTACACGAGAGAATAGCCCGTCAACTTCATGAAATTCAAATTAAAGGAAAGGCAATGGACATTGCTATTGCGGCCTTTATTTAGTATCTAATAGTAATAATAATAACAATAATAATAATAATAATAATAATAATAATAATAATAATAATAATAATAATAATAATAATAACAATAATAATAATAATATATATAATAATAATAACAATAATAATAGTAATAATAATAATAACAATAACAACAACAATAATAATAATAATAATAATAATAATAATAATAATAATAATAATAATAATAATAATAATAATAATAATAATAATAATAATAATAATAATAATAATAATATCAATAATAATTAAAACTCACGCCAGTCCGTGTCCAAATGTTAGGCAAGCCTACAGACTTTATTTGACAACAACATAATAATAATATGTTGCTGGAAACTTTACTCAAAAATAAATAACACTACTCGAAACAGTTTGGACAAATGGCTTTTGCCGTCAATGGCATTACGAGTGGGAGTTCCAAACGTAGGTTTGACTTTGACGCTGTCATGAGGTGAGTGATTTCCACGTGTGTAATAGTAATAGTAATAGGTTGAATGTTTGTCTCCGGTGTGTTGCTTCTGGATACAGACAATGAACACCTGTCATTTTTCACTGGCAATATTGTGTAGCCGGATGAATCTGTTTTACCACCAAACAACACGAAACATATTCTCCGTAAGATCCCGAGTTACCCATTGCCTTTCCTCGCATCCAAATGATTTTTTTTTTGCACGCAATGTTATGTCTTCTTGAACAAAACACTTCTTTTGTGTGGTCACGTTAAATAATTAGAAGATAATCGAATTGACTGCTTTAAACTCTATTTTTCTACGATTAAAGTTTAAAGTTCAATGACTAGCCTCTTATTCTTACTCTTACTTGTCTTATTCTTACTCTTATTCTTACTCTTATTCTTACTCTTATTCTTACTCTTATTCTTACTCTTATTCTTATTCTTATTCTTATTCTTACTCTTATTCTTACTCTTATTCTTACTCTTATTCTTACTCTTACTCTTATTCTTACTCTTACTCTTATTCTTACTCTTATTCTTACTCTTATTCTTACTCTTATTCTTATTCTTACTCTTATTCTTACTCTTATTCTTACTCTTATTCTTACTACTCTTATTCTTATTCTTACTCTTATTCTTACTCTTACTCTTATTCTTATTCTTACTCTTACTCTTATTCTTATTCTTACTCTTATTCTTACTCTTATTCTTACTCTTACTCTATTTCTTACTCTTATTCTTATTCTTATTCTTACTCTTATTCTTATTCTTATTCTTACTCTTATTCTTATTCTTACTCTTATTCTTACTCTTATTCTTTCCTTTACTCTTATTCTTACTGTTATTCTTTCTCTTACTCATATTCTTTCTCTTATTCTTACTCTTATTCTTTCTCTTACTCTTATTCTTTCTCTTACTCTTATTCTTTCCTTTACTCTTATTCTTATTCTTACTCTTATTCTTACTCTTATTAGTCTTATTCTTTCCTTTACTCTTATTCTTACTCTTATTCTTTCTCTTACTCTTATTCTTACTCTTATTCTTTCTCTTACTCTTATTCTTACTCTTATTCTTTCTCTTACTCTTATTCTTACTCTTAGCAGTTTTACGTCGTCTCGGTTTATAGTTGCCTTCCACTTTGCGTGTTGGCGGGCGGTGCTGGTAGGTCCCATTTCCTTCCTTTCCTTCCTTCACCTAGCTAACTTTGCGTGTTGCTGTGTTATCAAACTCATGCCGAGGCGATATGTACACTGTAAATTTCGCGTGTTGCTGTGTTATCAAACTCATGCCGAGGCGATATATGTATGTGTACGCTGTTCACAATTTCGTAGGAATCACGCCGGTCATTTTTTGTTCCAAGGTCGGATTGGTGAATTGACTTTTCATGTTGTGCATAACATTATTGTGGGAACAAGTCTTACAAAGCACACTGTGTTGTTGTGTTATCTAGTAGGTGCTGTAAAACTATAAAAAGTCGAGGCACAAAAACTTAAAATAAAACTACGCCACAGATCAAAGGAAAATGCCACTGGAGGCAAATTAGAGACAAAATAAGCAGCAAGAAAAACGAATTCAGGGTGTTATTGTTAAAGAGAAATAAATTCACATACATGGACAAAAAATCATATATTTTTTCAAAATAAAATTTTCGAGAAATTCGTGTGAGATGAGAAAAAATAGATAAGCTACAGATTGTGTTAAGGTTGGCATCATCTTTTAGATAAGTTTGTGTTACGGTTAGCATTATCTTTTTAGATAAGCTACAGATTGTGTTACGGTTGGCATTATCGTTTTAGATAAGCTACAGATTGTGTTAAGGTTGGCATTATCTTTCTAGAAGCTACAGATTGTGTTACGGTTGGCATTATCTTTTAGATAAGCTACAGATTGTGTTACGGTTGGCATTATCTTTTTAGATAAGCTACAGATTGTGTTAAGGTTGGCATTATCTTTTTAGATAAGCTACAGATTGTGTTACGGTTGGCATTATCTTTTTAGACAAACTACAGATTGTGTTAAGGTTGGCATTATCTTTTTAGATAAGCTACAGATTGTGTTACGGTTGGCATTATCTTTTTAGATAAGCTACAGATTGTGTTAAGGTTGGCATAATCTTTGAGTACATTGGCGCATGGTGATAGCGAGGGCTTTTTTATATTTGATTTACCCACATCCACAACTAAGGTGATCTCAGATGTTTTTGGTAGGAATTTTTATCTTGCCCGGACTGTCCTGTAATTAGCCAAGGCTTCTTTAAGGTGCACAGAGTGTTGTGATAATGCACACGGAACCTCCTTTTTATCCTCCAACTCCGATGGGACTAGGTTTTAATTCACCTACATGGACCGGGGGGGGGGGGAAAGGGTGTTTGTTAGATTTTGCTTGAAAAAAAATCGACAAAAATTGTCAACCGTGGGTGGGGTTGGAACACACTACCTTTTGGTTGAGAGACCGACGCCTTGCCTCTGGAGTCCCCAATGTCGAGGACAGTGTAAAGAGGGCGAAAATGTTCTCTTGAATTTAACTGAAACTGAACGCGAAATCAGTCACTAAAGGGACAAGTGAGACCTCCTTCTTTTCACACTTTACTACTACTACTACTACTACTTCCAGTACAATTGAATTTGTACTATTACAGTTTTACTATTATCAGTCAATCGATAGTAAAAGTCGATAATTGGTTTTAATATTGTAACCTTAATTTATCATCAAAGACCTTATTCACTGTTTCTCTATACTATATAGCATTTCCATTGGCTTGACTCCAACACTTACAATGCAGTACAAATGTGCCAACTATCACTACCACCATAATAAAGGTCATGATTGCCTACTATCACTACTAACTACTACTATTACTGGTCAGTAGTAAAATGACGTACTATTAGTACAAACTGCTCGTCAGTAACGTCAGCGAAACATCAAACTGTTTACTCCAATGGGCAACTGACCTTGACATTCTCACGTGCCCAGTACCTACCACCCTCCCCCATCCCCGCACCAACCATCCTCTTTCCTCGCTTTCAGTTTCAACTCTACACACACACCCATGCCTCTCTCTTCGCTCTCCGTTAACACAAACAGACAAAGAAGTCAACACACCAATGTGACACAATGGCGAGGGCTTTGACTAACTGACACACAAACAACCCCCTTTGCCTCATCACACATCTTGACCATAACTCTAACTTCACTAAAAACTCAATGGGTCAATCCCACTTCGACATCGCCACTTCGCCACGGCTGTGGTCCACTCCTGCCGCTCCTCGCGATGACCACCGAGTCACGTGACTGAGACGGCTCCCCGCCTCTTCAGACAGAGCGAGGCCTGCGATTGGTCGAAAACTGGGGCACATGCAATCAGGCATGCTGACCAGGCATGTTGGACTCTCAGACGGAGTGAGTGTCTGTCAGTCAGCAGAGATGACTGACCACTGGTCATCGCCCGCTTTCTCTCTCTCTCTCTCTCTCTCTCTCTCTCTCTCTCTCTCTCTCTCTCTGTGTGTCTCTGTGTCTCTGTGACACACTGTTCCCTGCTCGTTTCACCCAATGAATGATAATGATAAGGCCAGCCATCGATTTCACTAGATCTACTTTCACACGCCTTAAGTCGACTCAGATCCAGACTTAGAGAAAAATGCTGTGTATTGCCCCACACCACACACACCACACACACACACACACACTGTAGTAAGCCGGTACGGTTTGTCACCAACTTTTATCTCTATCTCTAGCATAGTAGTAATTATATAGATCGACTTGTACTATAAGCCAACAATCAAGGTATTAGAGGTTGAGCGGATCGGAAGCTACAAGTACAATCCTTACAAGAACACGTCTTTCATGAAATACCCCCCCCCCCCCTCCCACACACACACACACACCATCCAAAGTTGACATGAAAGATTAATACTATTCTTATTCTACACGTAACAACGCCGATGGTTTAATTCTCTGGATTAAACTATGACATTGATACATGAAGTCATCATTTTGCCATCGAACTTTCTTCAATTTCTTGGCCAGCGTTCATAGAAGAAGCCAGTCTTGTTCTCCGATCAAGAGTCTAATAGTCATAAGTCATAATAAGAGATGGGTATTACTCTGGGACTACCTATACTGTACTGAGATTTCTAGGTATTACTAGGCCTATCTCGAGTTATAGGTCTCCACTTTTAAGAGGTGCATCTCGATATTTACTTATCGGTTTAAATAAATCTAGATCTAAAGTCTACCTAAAATTTTACAGCTAGTAACTGAGCTAGATCTAGATTATAGAGATCTAGACCCTAGATCCAATAATCTCTAACAAAATCAGATCTATTATATCTAGATATCCGTGTTTCTCTGTCTTAGTCTAGCCCCAGAAGTAGAAAGGAGACAGAAGGCTGTGTCGAAGCAGACCATCGCGGCTTCAAATAACAGAATTTAGATCGTCGACGAAATTGAAAAACATGTAGTTAATAAGACATCACAAAAACATATTTACTGGTTTTAAATGTCAAAAAGTAGCCTGTTCAGAAAATTTGAGTTGAGAAATGAAGACAATAGGTAGGATTGCATTTTGAGCTTGTCCAATATTAGTATTATAATACAATGTATTCATTGATTATTCTTCTTATTATTATTATTTATTATTATTATTATTATTTATTTATTTTTAATTATTTTAATTTTTATTTTTATTTTTTAAATTATTATTATTATTATTTTATTATTATTATTATTATTATATTTATTATTATTATTTTTAATTATTATTATTATTATTATTATTATATATATGATTTTTATTATTATTATTATTATTTGTTATATGGGGGTGATTATTATGTTTTATTTATAATTATTATTCATTTTAACTATTGTTGTGATTTTTTTTATAACTAATTATTTGTTATACCAAATGTAGGGATTGATTATTAAGTTTTAAAATAGGCACACTAAGATTTCAGCAAATAAATGTTTTAGGCACACTAAGATTTCAGTTGGTTAAAATTTTTCAGCAAATAAATGTTTAAAATAGGCAGTTTGTAAGATTTCAGCAAATAAATGTTTTAGGCAATTAAAGAGTAAGATTACAGCAAAATGGTTAAAATAAAAGTTTAAATAAATGGTAGAAAATAATTTGTAAGATTTAGCAAATAAATGTTTAAAATAGGCAGTTTGTAAGATTTCACAAATAAATGTTTAAAATTCTATTACACCAAATAAATGTCGTGACGTTTTGATATTTTCAAATAATTTGGGGGTGGGATTACAGCAAATAAAAGTTTACAGACCAAACATACAGAAGTGGAGACAAAGTTGCAAATTGCAGGCAGGACACAATTTGCAGTTGGTGGCCCAGGGGGAAAGACAAGTCGACGGAAATTTTCAAAGAATTTCGAAACAGGAGGGAAAGCAGAAGAAGACCAAACATACAAAGTGGAGAAGAAGACGAAACAGGAGGGACACGCAGTTGAAGACGAAAGAGGAGGGAAAGCAGAAGGAGAAACAGGAAAAAGCAGAAGAAGACGAAACAGGAGGGAAAGCAAAAGAAGACGAAAGAGGAGGAAAGCAAAAGAAGACGAAAGAGGAGGGAAAGCAAAAGAAGACGAAAGGAGGAAAGAAAAGAAGACGAAAGAGGAGGGAAAGCAGGAGACGAAAAGGAGAAGAATAAGAAGACGAAAGAGGAGGGAAAGCAGGAGACGAAAGAGGAGAAGAAGCAGAAGAAGACGAAAGAGGAGGGAAAAGGAGGCGAAAGAGAGAAGACGAAGGAGACGAAAGAGAGGGAAAAATAAGAATAAGAGACGAAAGAGAGAAGAAGCAGAAGAAGACGAAAGAGGAGGGAAAATAAAAATAAGAAGACGAAAGAGGAGGGAAAAATAATAAAGAAGAGACTCTAGAGGATTACTATTGATGCGTGCCTATATATTATTACCATATTTAAATTCGTACAACACGACAAGCATTTCAAAGGAGAATCCATTCTTTGTTTGAAGATGTGTTCTTTTTGTCAGCGTGACTGAACTGAGTGGAAGAGGGTAATTCCAAGTAATAAGACAATATTGTAATTATTTTCATAATTCCTTTGTAGCACCACCTTAATATAATAATTTAAAAAAACATCAAACGACACTCAGAGCTCATAATGTTTGCGTTATAATTATTGTAACCAGTCCACTGCACGCGTTGACTGAATCGATACTGCTAGTACTAATACTACTAATAGTGTTAGTGCTGGTGCTAGTGCTAGCCTGCACAGTCGATCGAACACGATCAGAGACAAACTCCTTTCAAATGCGTCCGTTTCTAAATTTCTAGTATATATTCCACAGGGTGGAGAGAAGTATTTACTGGCGGAAAGTCTTTTTTAAAAATAACTTTTACTAAGCTGACAGTACAGACAAGTTTAATCACCCACGTAGACCACAAATGATTTCCGTGAGTCACAGTGGTCCATGGCCCCACGTCCACCATAAAAGTCTGTCCTTGTTTTGAGTGGTGTGTAGCACATTGAAAAAAAAGGGTCTGGTTTGAAGACCTATCGTGAAAACACGACCAACTTTACTTCAACAAGAATATACCATGATTTGATGGTGATGAAAATGATGAGGATGATGATAATGATGATGATGATGGTGCCTCAATTCGTCCCCATATATATATATATAATATAATATAATAACTCGAATAAATAACAATTTAGCTACATTCAGTCTTCGTATTCGCCATATTGTAAAACAGACTACTTTAATTTTGTTGTTGATTATCTGCAAACTTTAAGTTTAAGACTCTAACAAACAATGTATACTGACATTAAGAAGGTAAAGAAAATGAACTATGTTTAGTATCAGCTCAGTCTGACAGGTGTGTGTGTGTGTGTGTGTGTGTGTGTGTGTGTGTACAGAATTCCGCCATGTCATAAGGCGCTCGGTTTGGTTAATGCGGTGATTACGTCACGGCTACGTGGAGTAGGCCGTTGGCAAGTCAGCCTCTTTGGTGACGCAACGTGACGTCATGTGGGTCATGGAGAGCACAATGGTCCCGCCTGTGCTTTGAGGGGTGGTATCGAAGGGCTATCCTTGCCTTGGACTACCATTTTTATTTTTAAACTTTGCTCCTTCAGCTCGGCAAAGCCAAGTCTGGGGGAACGGCTCCAGAAGGTGTCTTGTGTTCCCGATGTTTATTTGTTATTTTTGTTTAATCTTCTGCTTTTTTAAGTCTAAAATTATTTATTTTTTTACCTACTTGAGTTGATTAACACCAAAACAAAAAATCCAAGAATATCTCCCCGTCTAACTGGCCACTTATGGAAGATGACAATGCAATAACTAAGGAAGAGAAGGAAATCATCAATGAAGACCATAAAGGGAGAAGGAATCAAAAGACGCTTTAGACCAAAGTAATATGGCGCTGATACTTGCCAGCAGTATTCCAGTTGGATGAGAGAAAGTACCCCCCCCCCCCCCTCTCCCTTGTTTGCTTCATCTCAATATACAAGGTTACCCCTTCGCACCAAATAAATGGTGATATCTTGCAAAGTAACGGGGGGGGGACTCGGTTGTCCAGAGGTAAGGTGTCGGCCTCTCAACTCAAGCCCCGCAGACGGTTGAAACATTCTCTCAGAGGTTTTTTTTCGAGTAAAATCTACACCCCTGATCCAGGTGGGTGGATCGACACCTAGTCCTATCGGAGACGGACGATAAACATGAGATCCCGTATGCAGATCACAACTACTCTGTGCACGTTAAAGGTCACTTGGCTGTTCACAAAGCAGCCGGAGCAAATTAAAAAAAAAAATCCTACTAAACCCATCGAGATCACCTTTCAGTCGTGGATGTGGGTAAATCATATCAAATCAAATGGGGACTATGACTTCTATCTAAGAGACAAGGGATATCTGATTGCTCCGAGCAATGAGTAAAGTTGTACCATTGCGTACAAGTAGCAAAGATGGGGATATTCATTGAATTAGAAAGATCTATATTATACACTGTGGTACACCTCCACCTCCACACTTTGTGGTGGGTCGCACTGGTCTAGAGGCAAGATATCGGCGTATCATCAAGCAAACAAATAAAACTAAAAACTAAAAGGTCCTAGGCTCATGCCCGACATGTTCAAGAATTTTTCATGAGTTTTTTTTTATATGGGTAAACCGTGGATCGGCAGCTAGTCCCACGTATTGATGTGATGATAGTGTAATTAGTAATAGTCGTGATAAAGTCTCGACTAGACATCATTGAGTTCTGAAGTTGTAGTCCCAGCGTAGGCGCTCAGACATTCACCAAAAAAAAATCCATTACATGAAGAAGAAAAAACAGTTAAGACGTCATGACATGGGTGTATTAAAATTAATGGCTAAAACAAAATCGTCGTTGGCTAGTATGAGAGTTTTAACTCAAGAATTAAAACTGAAGCCAAACTAAGTAAGAAAAACCCCACTACCAACGACAAGCCTAAAAACCGTATAACGTGTAATATGACCTAGTAAACTCGCATGAACAAACAAGCAAATAGTTATTTTTAGCTAGCTCAACAGACTGATCTAATCAAGGCCATATGTTATCGTAATTTAGACTTTTGAAATGGCCCTCTTCCCCCAAATCGCCCAGCAAGATGGCTGCAGACAATACAGGAATACGAGCACACAAGTCCGTCCACTTCTGAATATCTGCCTAACTAGCTGGTGACGTAGCGTTACGCCATGAAGCCCAGGCTTGGCCTAATCTTTTATGCAAAGGCCTTTCCACTCCCAGCACAGAGCTCGCTATCGCTATCACTCCCACCATCACCTTTATCTCAGTTTTATCGGCAGTGGGCTAATACCAAACTAACGAGGCCCCTTCTGAAGAGGCTTTGAATTGTATCGAGAATTTTAATCCGCATTAAAACCAGGCATACATTGTGATGTTGTGCTAGTTTTAAAGTCTAAAGGAAATACTAAAACCAACATGAATCAGTTGCAATGGATACGTTTAGAAGAATATAGGTCCAGAAAATAAAATAAATACTTTCTTGAAAGCTATTAATGGCCAACTGCTTAGTCCCTTAGATCAGCTTAAACTGAATACAAGCACAAGCAGATCAGACTATCAAAATCAAACATACGCAAGGTCCATCTCCAAACGTTTATTGCCACCTGCACTCATTTTACCGTAGAACAGTCGTGTTGTGGGGTGGACTGCCAACGTAAATCAAACTCAGCAGTAGCACCGAAGACTTTAAAAACAGAATTAAACCCATCACTTTAAAAACGAAAATTGGATCAACGGTTGGGGTTCAAAATATGCAAGAATTGACTTGGCCAGTTTTATGAAGAATTAGAAGCAGTCCACGTAGATCTGAGAAATATCCACCTCCCCTCAACTTCACGTCTGACTTAAGCCTACGATTTTTTAAAAGGGGTTTGATGTCAACATAATTGTTACATTATCAAAGCACAAAACATAATCTGACATAACCAAGTCATAATGCGACTGTGGTCCAATACTTCAAAATCATGTCTAACTTGTTTTGTTGGTCTAAATCTTGCCTTATAATATATCATATTATTATACAATGTAGTAGCCATGCCCAATATAAATGATGGATCAGCTTTGTTAATACATTTCCTATTGTCCCCTGTGAGTTACAAACCTTTACCAATATCTAACAACAACGCTGTCATTTTTCCCATCTTCTATGAAACGATGGGTTCAGGGGCATTGGCTATATATATACATTGTAATATATTGAATTTAGTAATGTCCTTGTTATGTTTTTGTATTTTAATACGTCTGCAAAAATTGAATTTAGTAAAGGGATTAATAAAGTATGTTTTTATTATTATTATTATTATCATTATTGTTATTCCGGAAATTTAATAAAGTATTATTATTATTATTATTATTATTATTATTATTATTATTATTATTATTATTATTATTATTATTATTATTATTATTATTATTCTTATTATTATTATTATTATTATTATTATTATTATTATTATTATTATTATTATCATTATCATTATTAAGTCATTTATACAGCACGATAATATAATATTGTATTGTTGTATATTTCTATTGTCCTCTATGAGATGAATGCCTCAGCTGCACTGGCTATTTTGAGTTTTGTCATCACAATGACCCAATGAACATGTATAATAATACACGATGTATTTTATGAGAAGATGACGCATGTCTTAATTGGCTATTTTCAGTTGTCACTTGTGAGTGTGAGCCTCAAGTTATTATTATAACACATGTATTACATATCCTATGATATGATAGTTTCCTCCCTCCCCATTGAGTTATTCTCTGAAGTTTCCTGAAGTCATGAAAATCACTGCGCTTTGTGCTTGTAGTCGTATGTATTATCAACAGGTGACAAATTCTCATCATCTCGTTTACTATCTCCCTTTTCATCATCCCCAAATCCTCTACTCTTTGTGAAAACAGAAAGCGTGATTAGTTGTTATAATTAGCATTATATATTACTTATTACTCTTTTTTGCTGTTAGTATAACACAGTAGTTAACAGACGGTATTACTATTGAACCCAACGTCTGACATTACTGACAGAAACACAGACGTGGTATTGGTAGCAACATCAAGATGTCCCCAAAACCATTGGTGATAGAGAGATATGAGATAGATCCAGCCAGCCGTCCGTCGTTTAGTAACTCAATACAGTGAATAAGTAATGGTTAATGACAACTACGCGGTGGTAAATGAATGATATCGAGTAGTGTCTGTCTCTGAAGTAATCTTACAGTCAGCTACAATGTAGATCTATGTGTAAAAACAGACAGCTCGTTTATTTTCTTTTTTTTTTAACAGGTGGACTTACGTAATATGCCATGAGGAAATACATTGGATGAAGATCTGATGCATTATTCATAAAGAAATAGGAACCTGGCAAAGCCCAGTGATACATACGTCATCAACTTTTAAAATGTACGCCTTTCACGTGTGCGAGTGGTGACGTTTGTCACGATTTGGGTATTTTCTCTACTCGTATCGTATTACCAGCCGTTTCGCGTCTCGTTTCACTGCAATTTAAGTCGTCTGTCATACATGCGATAATTTCAGTGTGAATATGGAGGAAATAGAGAGATGGAAGAAAGATTATGTGAAAAAGTGACAGGAAAGAAGTGACACCTACCAGCAACGTCCGTCAACCGCCGACTTTCGTATCTCAAACTGGTCTCTCGTAATTAAGAACGAATAATATTTGTTTTCAATTCAATTCAATTCAATCAGCTTTATTGATCCTTTAAAAAAGGAAATAATACTTGTGTTATCGCAATTTCCGTTTGAAAATAAAAGAATACATCAATTAACATTCATCATAAATCATTCATTCACCATCCATCAATTTACATTTCTTAAACATTGTGAGGAAAACGCCATTATGCTTTCAAAGTAAGGTATGGTCAAACTTTCGTATGGCACTTGGAAGAAAAGATCTAAAATATCTCTCAGTGTGGGATTTTAAATGTATAAGTCGACCGCTTCTACTACTTGTTTTGGGTATGGAGAAAAGAGGGTGGGTGTTGTCTTTAAGTATACTCCTGAGTTTGATCTTGCATTGAATCTCATACAGATTTTCAAAGTTCTCCGGCTCTACATCATTTAAGAGTTTCCCTATGTGTTTCAGTGTCCTATTAAATTTCTTCTTTTCTATCTCTTGTATTTCCTCCCCATGCAGTTATACTACAAATAATAATACTCTTTATACAAGCTTGATGGAAACGTCTTATTAGAGTGTTATCAATTTGAAACTTATAAAGCTTCTTCATAAAATACATTCTTTTGTTCACGTTCTTTAAAACGTTATTTGATTGTTTTTGCCATTCTAGCTTCCCGTCAAAAATTATGCCAAGATATTTATATTCATTAACTTTCAACTGTTTCCATTAAGTGCAAAAAAAAAAGGACATGAAGTAGACGCTAAAATCGGATAGGGACAAAGAAGAGACAAACACAACATGTATAGAGAGAGCAGTAGACAGAACAAAGCAGACAGAATCGAAACAGTGACTTTCGCGGCAGCATCCATCGCCTTGCCTTAGACAGGAGACAACGCTGGGGAACCTTCTTGTTGTACTTACTGTACTGTATGTACTGTCTGGGTAACTCCACTCCTTAAAATTCAGTTTCGATAACAACAAGGTCTGTCGTGTAAATCTAAACACATTCAGCGTTAAAATTGAATCCCAACATGACTAATACTAACTAGTATTAAAATGTAACCAACACGACGCGCATTTAATTCGCGTACAGGTTTCATACACCGAGCACTATGCAGATCTGCTGGAGGTGGTGAAGAATAAGAAGTGGATTTGGTATGGCTATATTATTTCAAGATCAAAACGGCCTTTCTAAGCTCATCCTACAACATAAGGCAGCACCACGGAATAAACAATGGGAAGACGACATCATCACGGAAAACAAGGAGAACAAGAGAAGAGGAAGACAGAATGAAAGAGATGAGAAAGAGATGGGAAGACGACATCATCCCGGAATGAACAAGGAAGTCACTGCCAAGGGTTCCCTTGGAGCTCGCAGCTTTCACATTCACGTGTTTCCGATGATGTGATGTGACAGTGAGGACCTTCACACAGGCTCAGTCCCTGGCTCATGACCCACAAATGTGGAAATGGAAGACATTAGTGCCACAGTCCTTTGTACAACGCCCCTACGACCCTGGAGGGTTTACGGAATACGTAACATTCGAATCGAGACGCAAAACGGGTTTCCTTCTGCCTGCTGCCCAGTT
>JAXRKP010002904.1:2500-31534 GCA_037039925.1 Doris montereyensis | reverse complement strand
CTGGATGTATTTAGCTCTGTCATGTACACAGAGAGGAAGTCAAATCTGACATCTACCATTTCTTACGTGTAGCTTGTTAGCTAACGAATACCACGGTATGTGTAATTACTTTCAGCTTGTCACGTTTTCTACAGGAATTGTATGTCAACATCATGATATGAGGTATCGAATGGTTACGACAGTACTGTCTCATTATAAACATCCGGCTATCCAATCGTCTCTGTACAAAGATGCATGTCAGCTTTTATCGATGGAAGCATCACTAATGTTATCTTCTTATGGAATGAGATTCTTCCTTGGTTCATTAATTCTTAATACGATCAGTATCCATCATCTCAGGATGGACTTCTATCCCCCAATCGTATCCTGCCTCTTCTTTTTTCTTTTGACTCTCACATTTTTCCCCAGTAATATTGTTTAGTTTCTGCCCACTCTATAAGTTTTATAGGAAGCTTTATCTAGGCGAAATATGACAATAAGTGACAACTCCACTAATAAAGACAGAACAAACACGTGACGTTTCGGGTATAACCCTTCGTCAGACAACAAACGAGAAATATTTAGAATCTAGATCTAAGTAATACCTCCGGCATCACACAATGTGATGTCAGAAGAAAAACATAAAGGAGAAAGAAAGAAAGAAAAAGACAGTGATGTTAAGAAACGTAGCAGACGGGGGTGTGAAGAAAGAGCGAGAGTGGAAGGTTCAAATCTAGAATGAAATAAAAATATGAAAATAAGTATGTAATAAAAGGTGAGAAGGAGATAGAGAGAATGAGAGAAATATAGAGAGGGTGTGTGTGTGTGTGTGTGTGTGTGTGTGTGTGAGAGAGAGAGAGAGAGAGAGAGAGAGAGAGAGAGAGAGAGAGAGAGAGAGAGAGAGAGAGAGAGAGAGAGAGAGAGAGAGAGAGAGAGAAGTGGTGGTGGTGAGTGAGAGTGAGAAAAGAAAGAAAACAGGCAGGAAGAAAGAAAGGAGAAGACGTATGAGTATGGGAAACAAGAACGAAAAATAGGATAAATGTAAGACTAGATCTATATCTCACTGGGTCTAGAAGAAGAAATGATAGGATAAATAAGACTAGATCTATATCTCACTGGGTCTAGAAAGAAGAAATAATACAGAATGAATGAAAGGAAGTGTTAATCAAGATAAAATTTACACTGAAGGTGCAGAAATGTATATAAATTACAAATTTATCGATACATCTAATTTTATTCATCGTCTATCAGCTGTTATTTTGTTTATGTTGATGCTACTGTAATATTACTGCACAAACCTTATATTTTTATGTGTTTATTTTCATATTTTACTTATTCTTTTATCTATTTATCTTTGTATTTATCTATGTATTTATTCTTTGCTCTTCCATTTTCCTAATAACATTGTTCAGTTTCTGCCACTCCATAAGATTTATGTAACTTTATTTAATCTTTTACTGGTCGCTTATCGGCTGTTTATTTCTTTATGTTAATGCTACTGTAATGCTAATGCACAAATCTCATATTTTTTATTGTGTTTATTATTCCTTTTTTCACTTATCCTTTTATCTATTTATCTTTGTATTTATCTATGTATTTATTTAGATTTTGTGTTTTTTTGTTTATATATTTATTGATTTTATTATTTTATGTATTATTTATTTATCTATTCATTCATTTTTTTGGTGGTTTCATTTATTCTTTTTTTTATCTTTATTCCTTTATCTCTTTTCTCTCTATTCATTTGATCCATCTACCTATGGGTTTGCCTTTTAATTCTTCATTGTTTTGTTTTGTTTTATTTATTTATTTGTTTGTTTTTCTTGTTGTTGATTTGTTTTGTTTTTTTGTGGATTATTTGATTCTTGACAATTTTATAATATTATCATCATATACCGCCTATGTCTGTTTTACACATTAAAGAAATGTTTAACTCAAAATAGTTCCTTTCTTTACACACCAATGATTTCTTATTATCAGAGAAAAATCCTTTTTATTTTACATCTATAATGCCGTGTTTTTTCTTTAAAGATGTACCTTTATTAAGTGTATGTGTGAGTCGTGTTAATCTCATATTCACAAAGATTTCCCAAAAACAACAACCAAAGTATTTAGATCTATTCCGGATACTTTCTACCCCTATGTGCTAATTAGGGATTCGGTAGTCCAGAGGCAAGGTGTGGGGCCCCTCAGCCGTGCAAAAGGTAGTGGGTTGAAAATTTTATCGAGTTTTTTTCGAACAAATCTACCTCCCTGGTCCAATCGGAGACGGACGATAAAGGAGGCCCTGTAAAAATTACAACACAATGTGCACGTTAAAGATACCTTGGCTGTTACAGGCAGTCCGTGAAAAATTTAAAATCCTGCCAAAACCACCGAAATCGCCTTAGTCGCGGGTTTGGGTAACCAAATCACATTTTAAAAAAATATGCTTATCATTATCCGATAAAGAATTTGACACTTTTGAAAAATGTGCTCCTTTTTAGCACAAGCTTGTGTAAATTGCAGCAATTCTTTTAACATTCTAAAATTGCCATTTATTTCATCAAGTTGTCCTTTACACACACACACACACACACACACACACACACGCACACGTCTGAATAAGATAGCATACGACATGTAAACTTTTCGAAACAAGTCAGGACAAAGAAATAATAATTAAAGAACATGATAGTCGATTAAACCTTTTGCCTCATACCAGAACTCAAATCGTCTCTGACAGTCGCGTTGAGATGTTTTTCGGCATAAAGCTTGGGGAATAAACAAAATATATCCGTAGAGATGTTATAGGGAGGGAGAAAGAACACAGCGTTGTAGAGGTTGGAGGGGGGTCCATGTCAGTGATAGATGGAGAAATTAATCTCGTAAACCGAGGTGACCATAACAAAGGAAGATATCACGAACGGTGTCCCAGACAGACATTCAACTCCACTGACAAAAGAAAACGCACGGACCAGGTAAATCGGTGGTACTAGAAATAGTCAGGATCACACAGGATACCCAAGATGGCAACGAAGAATATGTTTTGAATGACGTTAATCTTCTTTTGTAAACCATATCAAGTAACTTCTATTTCTTCTCCTCTTTCTTCTTCTCTTTCTTCTTCTTCTTCTTCTTCTTCTTCTTCTTCTTCTTCTTTCTTCTTTCTTTCTTCTTCTTTTTCTTTCTTTCTTTCTTCTCTTTCTTTCTTCTTCTCTTTCTTTCTTTCTTTCTTTCTTCTTTTTTTTCTTTCTTTCTTTCTTTCTTTCTTTCTTTCTTTCTTTATTCTTTCTTTCTTTCTTTCTTTTTTCTTTCTTTCTTTCTTTCTTTCTTGTCTTTCTTTCTTTCTTTCTTTCTTTTTCTTTTCTTTCTTTCTTTTTTCTTTCTTTTTCTTTCTTTCTTTCTTTTTCTTTCTTTCTTTCTTTCTTTCTTTCTTCTTTCTTTCTTTTTTTCTTTCTTTCTTTCTCTTCTTTTTTTTCTTTCTTTCTTTGAATTTCTTTTTTTCTTTCTTTCTTTCTTTTTCTCTTTCTTTTTCTTTCTTTCTTTCTCTTTCTTTCTTTCTTTCTTTCTTTCTTTCTTTCTTTCTTTCTTTCTTTTTCTTTCTTTCTTTCTTTCTTTCTTTCTTTCTTTCTGTTCTTTCTTTCTTTCTTTCTTTCTTTCTTCTTTCTTTCTTTCTTTCTTTCTTTCTTTCTTTCTTCAGACTTGACAGAGAGAGAGAAATCCCCTACAACTTAAAGTCACAGCCAAGACAAGTCTCTCTTTCTTGAGAGAGAGAGAGAGAGAGAGAAGAGAAGAGAGAGACAGACAGACAGACAGACAGACAGAGAGAGACAGAGAGAGAAGCTGTGACAGAGAGAGGAAGAGAGAGAGAGAGAGAGAGAGGAAGATAGATAGATAGATAGAAGATAGATAGATAGAGAGAGAGAGAGAGAAGAAGAAGAAGAGAAGAAGAGAGAGAAGAAGAGAAGAAGAAGACGAGAAGAAGAAGAAGAAGAAGAAATGGTGAGTTTCGAAAGAGAAGAAGAAGAAGAAGAAGTAGAAGAAGAGAGAAGAAGAATCCGAAGAGAAGAAGAGAGAGACAGACAGACAGAAGAAGAAGAGACAGACAGAAGAGGAAGAAAAAGAGGAAGAAGAAGACAAGAAAAGAAGAAGAAGAAGAGAAGAAGACAGAAGAAGATACAGAAGAAGAAGATCAGAAAGAGAAGAAGAAGAAGAAGAAGAAGAGAGACAAGATAGCATCCTTCACAATTTATATTTAGCTTCAGAGTCTTGAGAATTAAACTTTCATTTTATTCCAGAGGTAACAGAGAGACAGAGAAAGTGCTCAGACATTATTCTACGCATGGATTTCTTGCCAAGTTGCAGAGACAGAGACAGAACACAGGGAGATAGATAACTGGACGAAACAACGCCAATGGGTTTGACTTGAGAGTACAGAGTGGTACTTTTGTTGGGAATTTGTGCTTTGAGAGAAGGTCACGAAATAGAAAGAGGATAGATAAGGTAATAGGTTGTGGAGAGAGAGAGAGGAGATAGAGTTAGAGAAAGGAAGGGTGATTGGCCTTGTCTTGAGGTTTTGAAAGAGAGAGTATAAATATGAGGTCGCACGTTGGTATGAAGGGGAAGATAGAAATGAAAGTTCTATGCGAAGATAAGCGCACGCATGCATACCGTTAAGAAAGTCTGAGCAGCGTGAAGGATTACATAGGCATGGTAGTCAGGATAGGGAGAGAGGGTACACTGTCAATGTTTGAGGCTTAGTCTTATAATCTGATAACAACCTTTCCATATATGTCTGTCTGTTTCATATCTGAGACAAACCATAAATCTGAGAACAACGTGTCTGTAATCATGATACAGTTGCAGTCACTAGATGAAGATTTGAATACAATAACAAATCAGATTTTATTTGCAACAATGACGTCAAATTTGAAAATTTATCAACCTGCAACAATAACAAGAACAAGAGTTAATAACGATAATAATAATAATGATATTAATAATAATAATAATAATGATTATTATTACAATAATAACAATAATAATAATAATAATAATAATAACGATAATAATAATAATGAATATACACTAATAATAATAATAATAATGATAATACTACTAATAATAATGATAAATACTAATACTACTACTATAATAATAATAATACTACTACAAATAATAATAATAATAATATTAATACTATCTACTACTACTAATAATAATTATACATTATCACTAATAATAATAATAATATAATAAAAAATAATAATAATTATAATAATAATAATAATAATAATAAATAATAGTAATAAAAATAGCACCAGTCAAACGATTATACAATAAACTTACCCCATAAGACATTACGCTACAATAATAATGTTCCGCCCACTTTGACCCTAATAATAGATTCGAGGGTGGTTCTATTTTCAGCCACGAGTTGATATTTTCGTCCATGGCTGGACTGGACATTAGTATTATTATCATACGATGAATGCTGGGATATTCACTTAACCTCTTTTTTTTTATCGTGATAATGAAGCTGATAGATTATAAGGAATAATAGAGCCCGGTAATAATAACCTGTTAATAATGTGAGTTATGTTTTGCGCATGAAAATTAAATAATAATAATAATACACCCATAGAATAGAAAATAAACAACCTAATTCCAATCAGGTCAAGGCTTTGGTAATTTTAATTGTATTCTTTTCAAACCAAACATAATCTGAGCTTTAACAAAACTACTTACCATAATAATAATAATAATAATAATAATAATAATAATCATAATAATAATAATAATAATAATAATAATAATAATAATGAATGAAGATAATGATGAATAATAATGATGATGATGACTGATGATAATAATATAATAATAATAATAATAATAATAATAATAATATAATAATAATAATAACATTGATAATAATAATAAATAATAATAATAATAATAATAATAATAAGATAGTAATAATAATAATAGTAATAATAATAATAATGATAATAATAATAATAATAATAATAATAATAATAATAATAATAATAATAATAATAATAATAATAATAATAATAAAGAATTAACACATTTAATCTTGCCCAGTTGAACACAATATCTTGTCATTTAGAATAATATTTAACTTTGAAGCTGCTGAATTATTAGTACAATTCAGATATGTATCTTATTTCGTTTTCGGCTTCCATAAGCTTTCACGCTATCCTTTCCTTTAAGAAAAATGAGAATTCCTTCTTGACCATTATGGTCCATAGAGCCGGAGCTTATCCAGTTGCTGTAGCATGAGTGAAAAAGGTGGTTATAATCATCTCTTGGACAGTCTGATGCAGTTTTTTCACCCAAGCTAATGTGTGTACCCATTAGTACTGAAGTCGAGTAGGAAAAATACAAGTTAATTTCCTTTCTGAGAAACACAACGTCGGATTTAATCCTTATAGGATTCGAACCTTGGAGCCTAAATCCACTCGGATATCAACACCGTAATTTTCCCTTTTAAACCAACCACTCCGGATATCGTCTACTATAATCCTCTCTTAAACTAATCACTGGGATATCAACACCCAATCTCTTTCCCTATAAAATTTTTGGGATATCATCACCACACCTTTTCCTTTATAACTAACCACCGGATATCAACACCACACCCTTTCCCTTTGTGAACCAACCATTGGATATCAACACCACACCTCCTTTTCCCTGTAGAACTAACCACTCGGATATCAACACCTCACACCCTTTTCCCTTTATAACTAACCACTAGGATATCAACACCACACCTTTCCCTTTAGAACTAACCACTAGGATATCAACACCACACCCTTTCCCTGAAACTAACCACCAGGATATCAACACCACACTTTTCCTTTATAACCAACCACTCGATATCAATACCACCCTTTCCCTTTAGAACCTAACCACTAGGATATCAACACCACACCTTTCCCTGTAGAACTAACCACTAGGATATCATCACCACACCCCTTTCCCTTTAGAACTAACCACTCGGATATCAACACCACACCCTTTCCCTTTAGAACTAACCACTAGGATATCAACACTACACCCTTTCCCTATAAAACTAACCACTGGGATATCATCACCACACTTTCCCTTTAGAACTAACCACTCGGATATCAAATACCACCTTTCCCTTTAGAACTAACCACTCGGATATCAACACCACACCTTTCCCTGAACTAACCACTGGGATATCAACGCCACACCCTTTCCTTTATAACTAACCACTCGGATATCAACACCACACCTCGTCCTCTAAACTAAATCCACTGGGATATCAACACCACACCTTCCTATAACCAACCACCATATATCAACACCCACAATCTTTCCTATAACTTGTCCACCTGATATCAACACCACACCCTTTCACTCGTAAACTAAAATCCACTGGATATCAACTCCACACTTTCCTTTTTATAACTAAACTACCGGGATACTGTAACGACTTACACCTTTCCTTGTAAACCAACCATTCGGATATCAAATAATTCACACCCTTTCCTTTATAACTAACCACTGTGATATCAACGCCACACCCTTTCCCTTTATAAATAACCATTCGGATATCAATTCACATCCTTTTCCTTTATAACTAACCATTCGGATATCAACACCTTTCCTTTTATAACTAACCATTCGGATATCAACAGCACACTTTCCTTTTTATAACTAACCATTCGGATATCAACACCACACTTTCCTTTTTTATAGCTAACCATTCGATATCAACACCACACTTTCCTTTATAACTAACCATTCGGATATCAACTTACCACACTTTCCTTTTATAACAACATTCGATATCAAATACCACACTTTCCTTTTATAACTAACCATTCGGATATCAACACCCACTTTCCTTTATAACCAACCATTCGGATATCAACACCACACTTTCTTCTTATAACTAACCATTCGGATATCAGCATTTCTTTATAACTAACCACTCGGATATCAACTCCACACTTTTTCCTTTTATAACTAACCACTGGGATATCAACACACCCTTTTCCTTGTAAAAACCTAACTTCTTTTCGGATATCAACTTTACCGCTTTCTTTTATAACTAAATCACTCGGATATCAACGCCACACCCTTTTCCCTTTATAACTAACCATTCGGATATCAACACCACATCCTTTCATTTTTATAACTAACCATTCGGATATCAACGCCCCACCCCTTTCCCTTTATAACTAACCATTCGGATATCAACACCACACTTTCCCTTTTTATAACTAACCATTCGGATATCAACGCCGCCACACTTTCCTTTTATAACGCTAACCACTCGATATCAACGCCACACCCTTTCCCTTTATAACTAACCATTCGATATCAACGTCACGAATTTCTTTTATAACAAACCATTTCGGATATCAACGCCACACCCTTTTCCTTTAGAACTGAACTACTGGGATATCAACGCCACAATTTCCTTTTATAACTAACCATTCGGATATCAACGCCACACCTACATAGAACTAACCACTGGGATATCAACGCCACCGCCCTTTCCCTATGGAACTAACCACTGGAATATCAATAACCACACTTTCCTTTTATAACTAATAATTCGGATATCAACGCCATACTTTTCTAACATAACCTAACCATTCGGATATCAACGCCACCACCCATGCCCGCTGGATAACCACTGGGATATCAACGCCCCACCCTTTCCCTATAGAACTAACCACTGGGATATCAACGCCACACCCTTTCCCTTTATAACTAACCACTGGGATATCAACGCCACACCCTTTCCCTATAGAACTAACCACTCGGATATCAACGCCACACCCTTTCCCTATAGAACTAACCACTCGGATATCAGCATCACACCCCTTCATTTTAAAAGCGCTTAAACTATCGGCATTGTTTGTCCTACAGCATCTAACTTTTATTAACCTCTAGTTCCTTAAGCTCGCAAGGTTAGACAAATAAATCTCACAACTTTTTATTTACTAAATTACTTTCTTATACAACGACGGACCAATGTATCACATTAGATCAGATGGCAAAACTCAACAAACAAAAAGGACGGATTCTTATAATTTCGCTACCATGGCACCCAGAATGTAAAGCAAAAAAAATAATAGTCCACTTATGTCTCAACATGGTACTCTTTGTGTGTGTGGAGGAGGAACATAATAATATGTCACGTATTAATGAATACCCGTCTGAGGTGAAGTCTCCTCCCCCGTAAGTCAACTTCTAATCTCCCAAAATTGCGAATGAAAAATGAGGGGGACTATGACGCTACTGCATTAAGACGTTCATTGATAGTTACACCACATGTTGTCGATAATAAGATAATCAACTCAGGCTATTTTGTTATATAATCAGCGATGCAAGCATAAGAGTTATTTCCTCTGCTTATGTAAGGTTAATTGACTTAATTAGTACCATTAGCATTTCACCAAATGAACAACGATAAACAGGTGTTCCATTTCGATTTAGATTTTGAAGGCAAAGGCTATGGAGACGAAACCCAAAATTTGAAGGAAAAGGCCATTGAGTCGAAACACAAATTTTGAAGGAAAGGCCATGGAGTCGAAACACAAATTTTGAAGGAAATGGCCATGGAGTCGAAGCACTTGAAGGAAAAGGCCATGGAGTCGAAATACAAATTTTGAAGGAAAAGGCCATGGAGTCGAAACACAAGATTTGAAGGAAAAGGCCATGGGTCGGCTCTCAAGATTTGAAGGAAAAAGGCCATGGAGTCGAAACAAAAAATTTGAAGGAAAAAGCCATGGGTCAAACACGAAAATTTGAAAAAGCCCGTAGGTCTTTTTGAACAGTTTGTTATGTAGACTTGAGAGTTAATGTAATCGTTTTAACAGTTTGTTATGTAGACTTGAAAGTTAATGTAATCGTTTTGAACAGTTTGTTATGTAGACTTGAGGTTAATGTAATTTTGAACAGTTTGTTATGTAGACTTGAGGTTAATGTAATCGGTTTGAACAGTTTGTTATGTAGACTTGAGGTTAATGTAATCGTTTTGAACAGTTTGTTATGTAGACTTGAGGTTAATGTAATCTTTTTAACAGTTTATTATGTAGACTTGAGGTTAATGTAATCGTTTTGAACAGTTTGTTATGTAGACTTGAGGTTAATGTAGTCGTTTTGAACAGTTTGTTATGTAGACTTGAGGTTAATGTAATCTTTTTGAACAGTTTGTAATGTAGACTTGAGGTTAATGTAATCGTTTTGAACAGTTTGTTATGTAGACTTGAGGTTAATGTAATCTTTTTGAACAGTTTGTTATGTAGACTTGAGGTTAATGTAATCGTTTTGAACAGTTTGTTATGTAGACTTGAGGTTAATGTAATCTTTTTGCACAGTTTGTTATATAGACGTGAGGTTAATGTAATCTTTGCACAGTTTGTTATATAGACGTGAGGTTAATGTAATCTTTTTGCACAGTTTGTTATGTAGACTTGAAGTTTAATGTAATCTTTTTGAACAGTTTGTTATATAGACTTTGAGGTTAATGTAATCTTTTTGCACAGTTTATTCTTGTAGACTTGAGGTTAATGTAATCTTTTTGCACAGTTTGTTATGTAGACTTGAGGTTAATGTAATCTTTTTGCACAGTTTGTTATGTAGACTTGAGGTTAATGTAATTGTTTTGCACAGTTTGTTATGTAGACTTGAGGTTAATGTAGCTGCATCTGTTTGAATCCTTCTCGTGGGATATAATCAGGGCCCGCTGCTTTTCCACTTTTAGCTTACGGATGGGGTCTGCAATTTCGTTTATTGCTGGTAATTCGTAATTTATGTCAAGATTTGTCACGGCTGGTGGTATGTCTGGTGGATGTAAAGTACATATGGCGCATCGCACATATTTTAAAACTTTCCTCTCGTTAGTTTTTGACTTTCCAGGAATACAACTTTAAAAAAAACAAAACTGGTCACAGATAGCCAATTGGAACCATCCAAACGCAGAAAGAAAGAAAACTCTGATCCTTGCCTGAAGCCATCCATGACCTGCACCAATGCGCCTTAGCGAAAAAAGAGGAAATCTATTTTTCCCAACAAGGTTTTAGTAGGATCCATATTATAAAATCGGAAAAATCTGAGAAATCTGAAATGAATAAGAGGACTCTAATTTTAAAATCATAAATTTCCTCGTGTGTGTAGTGCATTCTCCCAGTTTAGTGTGGAAATTGCTAGGTCGTCGTGAAATCAATAAGAAAAATAAAGTTATCTGAAGAATATGATTGTTTGGGATTTACGACACTAGAAGCTTGATACAGTTGGAAAAAATTGATGTATATCAATTTAGACATCCACTGCTGGGGTACATTGGGTAGCAGTGGTAACGGACAACGTTTTTTCAACGTAATCGAAGATTTACCATTGACCGGTCTCTCCTCGGCCTCATTATCAGAGAAAAGGATATTGCACTCATGAGTATAGACTTAAGAATTAGATCTCGATATTTAGTTGTCGCTTTAGACAGATCTGTATTTAAGATCTGCATACATTTCTAGAACAATCTCTGGATCTAGATCTGGATCTAGATCTAGTGCAGTGTATCTTCGAACCGAAATAAAACCTATATGTTGATATAGATCTAGTTAAGTCTAGCATTTTCACTCAATTTCTTATTTTAGATCTACATCATGTGGCCTTTCTATATTTAAATAACTATATAGATCCGAAGCTGCATAGACTATAGAAACTCCAGAAAACTTGCAATAATCGATCTTTTTTTTAGATACCAGTTTATGATTTCTTTTTGCATGATGTAGGTCTAGATCTATCTCATAGAGTGTCACAATGTTCCTCTCATTAATATATAGATTATCCAGAAATGCGTGTAAGACAACAAAAAAATAGGAAGATTTCACCTAGAACTTTGAGTTTCTCTTTAAGTAGGAGTAAACCTAGATCTGAAAATGAATACATTAAAATTTTCATGTGCTATTCTGGTAGAAACTTTAAGGAAACTGTTCAGAGCCATTAATGTTGGTTTTCAAATGTTTATATCATGGAAAGACATTGGATCTATTTTCTTTTATGTATCCTTGAAATGAAGACATTGGATCTATTTTCTTTTATGTATCGCATGTAATGTAGTTTTGGTTCGATCAGATTTATTGAACTCTGTCTTTATTTAAGTAGCATAAAATGCAACCAGATCACAGTGTGTGAACTTGTATTTAGATAATGTCCATAGTGCAGCCTTATGATAAACTAGATAACAATCACGGTAGTAAACACCATTATAGTATTATGTTATTTTGGTTTATATTATAGGCCTATTCATATGTATTCATTTTGCCTTTCTTTCTTAATGTAGCTGTATTTATATTCATTTTCGTTTTAAATTCAATTCATTTTCTTGCATATATTTGTTTGTTGGTATTTCTTATCTATTTACTTATCTATTCATACATTCATTTTGATTCTTGTTTAATTGTAAATTATGTCCTTCTTCCATACTTCTTCACGTTTCAATCTCTTTTTTACAATTAGATCTATCTATAAATTTTCTTATTCATGTATTTATCTATCAAATAAGATTAAATCGTGTTTATTCCAAACTTGTTTGTGATCTGTTTCCCGTATTTATATATTTATCTTTATGTACTACATTACAACTGTTTGTATTCCTTCTTGTTGTTTCACATAGTACCTTTATGATAGAAATATGTTGTTGATCATCATATTTTGAGAAAGAAAATGACTACGTCAACATAATTCATGATTATTAATTAAATTTTCTTTCGGTCAGATATAGAACAGATTGTTGTGACGTCATGGTGGACCACTGAGATTAATTGGCACATGTGGCAACGAGGCGCTGACAATAACATTCCATCGGCATCAACACAAACACGCAGCCTACAGAAAGATGTCAAATTCAGTTTGTAACGTCTGAAGCATGAACCTGACTTCTTATAAGCATCATTTCATAATCCCCATCGTCATGTTAACCATACAAATGGTAGTAGTATATACCAGAACTAGCAGCAGCAGTAGTAGTAGCAGTAGTAGTAGTAGTAGTAGTAGCAATGATAATAATAATAGTATTATTATTATTATTATTATTATTATTATTAGTAGTAGTAGTAGTAGTAGTAGTAGTAGTAGTAGTAGTAGTAGTAGTAGTAGTAGTAGTTGTAGTAGTAGTAGTAGTAGTAGTAGTAGTAGTAGTAGTAGTAGTAGTAGTATTAATAGTATTATTATTATTAGTAGTAGTAGTTGTAGTAGTAGTAGTAGTAGTAGTTGTAGTAGTAGTAGCAGTAGTAGTTGTTGTTGTTGTAGTAGTAGTTGTAGTATCAGTTGTTGTTGTTGTAGTAGTTGTAGTATCAGTTGTTGTTGTAGTAGTAGTTGTAGTATCAGTTGTTGTTGTAGTAGTAGTTGTAGTATCAGTTGTTGTTGTAGTAGTAGTGTAGTATCAGTTGTTGTTGTTGCTGTTGTAGTAGTTGTAGTATCAGTTGTTGTTGTTGTTGTTGTAGTAGTAGTTGTAGTATCGGTTGTTGTTGTTGTTGTTGTAGTAGTAGTTGTAGTATCAGTTGTTGTTGTTGTAGTAGTTGTAGTATCAGTTGTTGTAGTAGTAGTTGTAGTATCAGTTGTTGTTGTAGTAGTAGTTGTAGTATCAGTTGTTGTTGTTGTTGTAGTAGTAGTTGTAGTATCGGTTGTTGTTGTTGTTGTAGTAGTAGTTGTAGTATAGGTTGTTGTTGTTGTTGTTGTAGTTGTAGTAGCGGTTGTTGTTGTTGTTGTTGTAGTTGTAGTATCGGTTGTTTGTTGTTGTTGTTGTAGTTGTAGTATCGGTTGTTGTTGTTGTTGTAGTTGTAGTATCGGTTGTTGTTGTTGTAGTTGTAGTTGTAGTATCGGTTGTTGTTGTTGTAGTTGTAGTGTAGTATCGGTTGTTGTTGTTGTTGTAGTTGTAGTTAGTAGTATCGGTTGTTGTTGTTGTAGTTGTAGTTGTAGTATCGGTTGTTGTTGTTGTTGTAGTAGTTGTAGTTGTAGTATCGGTTGTTGTTGTTGTAGTTGTAGTTGTAATATCGGTTGTTGTTGTTGTTGTAGTTGTAGTTGTAGTATCGGTTGTTGTTGTTGTAGTTGTAGTTGTAGTATCGGTTGTTGTTGTTGTTGTTGTAGTTGTAGTTGTAGTATCGGTTGTTGTTGTTGTAGTAGTAGTAGTTGTAGTATCGGTTGTTGTTGTTGTTGTAGTAGTAGTTGTAATATCGGTTGTTGTTGTTGTTGTTGTAGTTGTAGTTGTAGTATCGGTTGTTGTTGTTGTTATAGGTCTAGTAGAAATAGTAAAATATGATAATAATAATAATAATAATAATAATAATAATAATAATAATAATAATAATAATAATAATAATAATAATAATAATAACAACGATGATAATCACTATTTTTTCTGTCTTTACCAGTTCCCATTCTTTCGAGTAAATGGCATTAGGTACCCGAAATGATACTTCTCTAGGCTACCCTGTCCTGACACTTTCTGTTTCCTTCTGTGAAAGAAGTTTCTTTGCTAAGGTGTCTCTTTTATATCTTCATCTCACTTTCTCTGAGATTTACCTTATAGTCTTATATCTTGTGTTTTAGCATTATATACTGATTTAGCTGTCCTCTTTTCATTCATTTTATATACAAGCCCAAACCATCTCCGTTAATTTATTTCTATCTCTAGTCTTAATGCCATCTGCCTTCGTTTTATCCCCTAATACTCTTTTGAGATATGTCATTTCAGCTGCCTGTACTCTACTGTATTCCCTAATGTTTAAGGTCCAGGTTTCACTGCCATAAAGGAGAGTAGGATGATAATTCCTTAATATGTCCTTCCTAAATGGACATACATTGTTATTGCCTTTTGGATTCTCTAGTTGATATCTTGCCTTCGTTTTCCTCTGAGTTAATGATTACTCCTAGATGATTGTAGCTTTGAACTTGTTCTAACTTTTCTCTGCCCAGTTTAAAATTGTATGTTTTAGCTTCAATATTTACTAACACAATTTTGTTTTATTTCTCCTCTTTTATTTAGTTCATTATTCAGCATATTGATAGTATATTGAAGTTCACTTTCTGATTTTCCAAAAGGAGCTAAAGCATCTGCAAATGAAAGCATTGATAGATTTCATGGTTTGAGTTTCCACTACACTCAATTTCTTTATCTTTAATGATGACTTTTCGACTAGATCCATAAATGTGATAAATACAAAAGGGCCCTATTTAAGTCATATATCTACATCGGATTCTTCAGCAAAGTTTCCAGCTACTCTCACTGCACATATTGGTTTATTGGAAACAAACTTTTAATAGCCTTTATCAAACTTTGTTCTACATTCTGTTCTTTTAAAGAATGACATAGTTCATCCCTCTTCACATAGTCTGATGACTTTTCTAACTCAATAAAACAAAAGTCTAAGTCAAAGTTTCTTTCAATGAATGTTTCTATTTTTTGTCTAATTGTAAATATGTGGTCCTGTACACTTCTCACTGGTCTGAACTTCCACTTTCCTCCTCAGTCTCATTCCTAGTATCCTTGCATAATATCGCCCAGTAAGATTATGTTAGATCATAAAACAATATATATGAGTCCTCTGTAAATTAATATCACTAACACGGGTGCACTCAAGGTGCGGTGTTAGCACCTGTCTAGTTTTCAATCTTCACAAACGACTGACATTCCTTGAAAACATTTATTTGATAAACTATGCTGATGACACGACGCTTCAATCAATTATTACTACAGAAGCAATTATCACAAACTACACAAAAAACAGTCAATAGTTTTGTCCATTGGTGTGATGACCACGTTTTACAATTAAGTCTTAAAAAATCATAAAGAAGCGATTTTGACTTAAGGATGATATGTCATTTCTAAAATCATAATTGAAAACGAAATTGATGAAAGGGTCAACGAATATACATACCTCGAAATATCTTTTGATACAAAAAAATAAATGGCGGCAACAATAAGAAGAACGCTATGTAGCATTAACAAGAGAGTGTATTTCATGCGGAAATTGTACGTTCTACACGTTGATATCACATTGCTGTCTTTGTTTTTGAACACATGCATAATGTGCGTTTTAACTTTTTGTTTGACTGCATAGGAGGCAATATTACAGCGGGTGGGGAAGGAATAGATCAACAGAACTTTAAAAATGCAGTTTCTTTTGATGCTGTATTTTGAAAAAGTATATAACTTAAGATTATTTTAAATCATAAAGGATAGGTCTCAGAGAGAGAGAGAGAGAGAGAGAGAGAGAGAGAGAGAGAGAGAGAGAGAGAGAGAGAGAGAGAGAGAGAGAGAGAGAGAGAGAGAGAGAGAGAGAGAGAGAGAGAGAGAGAGAGAGAGAGAGAGAGAGAGAGAAGAGAGAGAGAGAGAGAGAGAGAGAGAGAGAGAGAGAGAGAGAGAGAGAGAGAGAGAGAGAGAGAGGAGCATAACTTATATTACATTATATTTTTTTTTTCTGTTGTGATTATTTATTGTGAGCTTTATGGTATAGGGGGGGGGCGAAGTTCTGGGAATGCCATTTTTTTGCCGAAAATGGGACAAATCTAGTCTATCATACTAGTGGATAAAGCAGTTCATTCCAGTCATAATGATATCGTAAAAGAAGCTCAGTATCGATGCTATGAATTTATACGAATTTTGTAGAAACAATACAGACCTATCTTTCAACACGGCTACTATACAATAAACAATAAAAGCCTTAGAAATAGTATCTAAGGTAAAGCACGTTGGTACTCATTTTGATCAGCACAATAAACGCTATCCTATCCAAAACAATCTTATTTGAGGATCTATTATGAATATTTCCTTAGATAGGCCAGAAGATACGGAACATATTCCGCGCACCTATTATCAAAAAGGCACCACCTAAAAATGAGTAAAAGTTGATAGCTTCTCGAGGTTTTATGGTGTTTCAAAGTATTATCCTACTTTTTTCTTAGGTTTATGGTAGAAAAATGTATTCAAAAATAACAAGTAAGAGAAAAATACGATTTTCTCAACATGTCCTTTTTGTTCATATTTCCTATCTCCTTTCTTATTTCTCATCGTATCTTCATAAAATTTGGTATGGATGATGGAGTGGGTGGAAAAAAGAAATGATCAGATACTTTCTTAAAATATCTATTATAGTTGAGGAAATCCTGAATTTTTTGTACAATACATCCGATTTGATCAAATTTGGATATTTTATCAGATAAGGTGTGTGCCAAGTTTGAAAAAATTTTGTCGAAACATGAAAAAGCCTATCGATATTGAAGTTGGCGAAATTTGGTGGCAATATCCAAGATGGCCACCGTTTCAATGTCAACCGGAAGCGTCAGGATAAAAACAACGACATATTTCAACTCAGTACAGCATGCACATTACACCTATACATAAGTTGAATTTATAGGTACAAACGGGAGAATTTTCACTCAAGCACCTCCCCCTCCCGCCCCCCCGCCCCCTTTTATGTTCACAAACACAGTGTAATTTCCTGTTTACTGATCAATACAGGAGACCTTATCTTATCTTATACACTTTTCCTGATACGCTCAACAGAGACATCCCTCTATAATTTGAGCATTCCAAAGTTGATCCCTTTCTTTTGTACTGGTACTACCGTTCCCTTCTTCCAGTCATCTGGTACCAGTTATGACTTCCGTGCTTGTTGGCATATTTCAGGCAGAAGTTTATCTGCCTCTCTCCCTTGGTTTTTGATAATTTCTGGATATATTTTGTGTGCACTGGGCGCCTTTCCTAGTTTGATTTTCGTTTAGCTGTTTGGATTTCTTCCATGAAGATATCTACATCTTTAGTTATCACAGCTGCATTTGTTAATCTGTACTCCTTGTTTCATATGTGCTTTAGAGATTATGCCATTACTGAAAGACTTCATTGTTTTCCTGCATTATGTTTCCTTTGTGTTCTTAATTTGTCTCATTCGGCATGCTTTGGTCTTTCTCATGCTTTTTATTACTCCCCATTACAGCTTTTAATTTCCTTGGTAGCTGTCTTGAAGTCATTGTCCAAGTTCCTTCCATTGTTCCTGTTTTGTTTTCCTCACTTCCTCTTCAGCGATTCTTCGTTTACTCACATAACCTATCCTTTCTTCTGGCCTTCTCGTCTGTAAGTATTTCTTCCAGGCTTCCTTCTTTTCTTTGATCTTAGTATTGACACTTTCGTTCCCCCATGCTGTTCATTTCCTATCTCCTTTACTTTGCTTCCAACCACAGACAAGTGAGAAGTGTTTCCTTATACAGTTGCCATTTTTCTTCCATTGTGCTATCATTCAGATCCATCTGCTTTTCACTGATAAATCGTTTTAACCTAGATTGGTATATTTGTTTTACTGTTGGTTTATTTAGCTCTTCTATTTTCAATTCAGTAGCTGTCTTCTCTTTCCTTTTTGTTTTCTTTTCCTCAGTCAGTAATCTTATTTTTTGCAATCATTAGGCGATGGGCACTAAATATTTCAGCTCCACTGTTAAAACTTGTATCCATTGTACTGTAAAAAAGGGAACTGCCAACTTCTTTCTTCATTTACTCTTATATATTTTTGAATATCTTTTAGTGGGGAAAAGTGTTGGCTATTTTCATGTTTTTCTATAGACAAAAGTCTCTCTCTGTATCGCTATGTTGCCTACTGTAGCGTTTAAATCTCTTAAAACCGTTAATTCCTGTCTCGGTTTCCGATTCTCTAAATCCATTTGTACTTTGTTTTTCAAAGATATATTTGTCTTCTTTGGTGGCATCTTCGTCTATTCCATAAGCTATTAATAGTTTAAGTTTGCCTCCTTTTGGTTTAATGTTTATCTGTAATAACCTCGAGCCAATACATGTCCAATGGTCTGATGGCTTTTCATATTATGTTTTATATACTAGGCCTAATCCTGCTCTAGCTCTATCCTTTACATCTACTCCTGAAAAGATTAAAGTATGATTAGGTCCTACATGTTCTATTCCTTGTCTTTTTTTGTTTGTTTATATGGTGACCAAAATGTCTGCTTTGAATTTTCTCATTCTTCAGCTAATTTGAACTCTTTTCTAATTATTACTCTGACACTCCATGTTCCATAAAGCGAAGTCCGTGGTCGTAACCAGGATCGTCTTCTGAACTTCTGCCCGTTGTAATATCTTTGGCTCTCTGAATTGATTGCTTTGGATAAACAGGTGATTAGCCCACTGTACTCTATGTGGGTGGTGAGGCTGCCACCGTGAGGACCCCTAGCGGGTCTTGGTTTTGATTTTCAGTCGGGGTTAACTCCTTGGCCTTTGGTCAACTAAGACCGGCCAGCAAGACACCAAGTTATGATTTTCAGTCGCGGTTAACTCTCTTAGCCTTTGGTCAAGTAAGACCGGCCAGCAAGACACCAAGTTATGATTTTCAGTCGCGGTTAACTCTCTTAGCCTTTGGTCTACTAAGACCGGCCAGCAAGACACCAAGTTAAGATTTTCTGTCGGTTTTAACTCCCCAACCTTTGGTCAGCCAAGACCAGCCTGCAATGAAGCAGAAGACTCAGGGAGGGCGGGACTGTACATGTGCAAGCACTTACACACTGCCTGGTTCAGTACTTATACAATCTGATAAATAACTATGTTATCGGTTATTGAGGGATGTTTAAAACATTCTCATCGACAAAAAATACCAGCAAAAAAAAATCATGTAGACCTTCAGACGTTTCCATATCACTTACTGTCTCGCCACCATGTGGCTTATTTAAAAAACATATTCCTGTCTTTTGTCTTTCTTTTCTGTTCACGTATTTCCAAACGCTTTTCCTTTTGATTTGCTTTCACCAGTTAATTTTCTTCCGAAAGATATAATTGTATTTTGGGTATTTTGGTTTTTTCTTCTCATTTCTAGTTCTTGCAGAATCATAAAGGTTTTTGGTGTTTCTTTTCTGAAATATGTTTCTTTTTCCTGCTAACTTTGTGTCCTTCGTCATCCATACCGGCCAAGTACGTTGACGTCTAGATTTAAGAAAAAGGCACTTTAATTCAACTTCAATGAGTTTTTCTTTTTAAAATTCCCACGCATTGTAACATTCATCTCCCCAATACATCCCACTAACGAATTTCAAATCGCGTCTACATCCCTCATAATCGCCTTTATGATAATCAACATGAAAGGTGTCGGTCTCTGGGGTTGACGGGACGTTAAAAGGAATGAGGTTACTTTTACTAATAAGGGACAAGTCCCTCATTTTTTCAACAAACGTACTTACTTACTTTGGCCCGCTGCCTCTTCTGGGTCATCCACAGGTGCCCACCATTTCCACGGTCCTAGGCTATCTTTTCTAGCTCTTGCCAGCCCTATCCACCTTCTTTGCTTCAGCCTCCATAGACTTTCGCCATGTGTTCGGTGGTCTGCCTCTCTTTTCCCCCTGCGATTCCAGGTCAAGGCATGCCTAGTGGTGTTTTGTTTAGAACTTCTCAGTGTGTGACGTAGCCATCGACATTTTCTCTTCTGAATGTCTTCTTCAGCTGAGAGTTGGGAGCTTCTTTCACAAAGATCTCTGTTACTCATGGTGCCAGGCCATAATTTTCGGAGGATCTTTTGTAAGCAGCTATTAATAAATGTTTGGAGTTTCCCTTAGGTGGTCTTTGTTATTCTCCAGGTATCAGCTCCATACAAAAGAACAGATTTGATGTTAGAATTAAATCGGTGGATTTTGGTTATTGTGGATATTATTCGGGACTTCTAGATGTTTTTCAACGACATGAAGGCTGCTCTGGCCTTCTCGATTCTTTTTTCACATCTGCATCTGTTCCTCCTTGCCGATCAATGACACTGCCGAAGTACATGCATGTGTTCGTCTCTTCAAGGGGGGGGTCCATCTAGAGACATGAGTTCGTCATTGCCTTCATTTACTTTCAGCAATTGGGTTTTGAGTGTATGTTAATACAAATTTGAGCGGAATGGGATGCTAATGTTGAGGTCTTATCCTGCACCTACTGTTGGGTATGGGAGAGCAGGGCGAGATCATCTGAAAGTCCATGTCATCAAGCTGGGCCCACAGAGTCAACTGAATGCTATTTTTCTTTTCTTCTGTGGTTTTTCTCATCACCCAGTCGATGGATAGTAGAAACAAAAATGATGAGAGAAGGCATTCCTCTCGCACCCCAGATCTTTACCTAGAAGCAACGCGTCATTTGTCCTCCTTAGACAATTTGTCACGTTATTCCTTCATATAATGGCCTTATTAAGTTTGCGATTTAGGTAGGAATACCCATAATGTCGTAGGAGCTGATATGGCTCTCTGTTTAATTTTTCGAAGGCTTTTTTGGAAATCCACAAAGTTTACTTACAGTGGTGTGTTCCATTCCAAACTTATTTCAACCGTGATACGAGGGTGGCAATCTGATCTGTGTAGGAACAATTTTTTCTAAAGCCTGCTTATTGATATCTGAGTCTCCCATCTACCTCTACCTCATCCTTCATCCTCTCTAGCAGTATTCTGTTCAAGACCTTCCCTGGGACTGTCAGGAAATGATGCTTCGGTAGTAGTCACAACTTCTCAGATCTCCTTTATTGATTAGTTTAATTATAGGGTCATCTTTCCAGTCCTTCGGAGCTTCTTCTTTATCCCATTTCTTTTTCAAACAGCGGTAAGAGCATGTCTACAGCAGTTTTGATGTCTGTTTTTTGGGCCTCTACATGGATGTCATCAGGGCCTATTGCCTTGCTGTTTTTCATTCTCGTTATGGCAAGAATGATTTCTGCCCTATTTGGTTTCTCGCAGTTTATAGAGATGGCTGTTTTTGTTGCAGGAATGCATGGTTGGTTCTGTGGTGCTGGCCTGTTAAGGAAATCTTCAAAATTGATCTGCCCATCTGTTAAGTTTTTCCTCGTTGTTTGTGATGGTCCTTTTCCTGCTTCTTTTTGATTGGTCGTTCAGGTTTGAGAACTTGCTTCTCAGTTTCTTCGTGAAGTTGTATAATTATTTCATGTTTCTGCATCCTGCTGCATCCTCTGCTTTCCCTGCCAGGTTATCGATGAACTTTCATTTATCACGTTTCACGCTTTGTTTTGCTTCCTTGTGAACCTCGTTGTATTCTGCATGGGCTGCAACTTTTCGTGCTCCGGTTCTACTTTGGTTCTGCCTCTTTCCTCTGTCTCCGTATTTGTATTTTCCAAAGAGTGCCTGATGTCATCCAGTCCTTTGCTGACTTTTCCTTGGTCCTAGCACTTCTTTGCATGTTGTTCTGGTGGCTTCTCTTGACTTCATCCATCCAGTGTTTATGTCTATTTCCTCACTATGAAGGTCTTGCAAAGCTTGATCTCTAATTTCTAGGTCGTTCAACATTGAACTTTGCTCTTAAAAGTTTTTTGTTTCTATGGGGTTCCTCTTTTTAACCTGAGTCTAAGTTTGGCGACCAATGGGATGGTGGTCAGATGCTACATCAGCCCTCTTTCCCCTTTAACGTCTTGAAGGGATCGTTTGAACTTTCTACTTATGCAGATGGGGTCTATTTGGTTTTCTGTTTTGTAGTTTGGGCAGGGATTTGTTTGGGGATTCACTGTGCTCTCCTGAGCTTGTGAGACCCGTCCACCCATGGTATGAAATCAGAGTGTTCCTTTTCCTAGACGGACAGTCTTCCCAGACTAACGAGTTCCATCTGCCTGGGATAAGGGTGTTATTTCATTGGCGCCTCCTATTCGCCAGGTTCATCAGTCATTGAGTTATTAGACCATTTGAAAAAATTGAAGGTTCCACCCATTCACTTCAGCCCTCTCTCGTGATCGACCTCCGTTTGGTTTGGTTCAGGACAGCGTATTCACATCATACCGTTATTCGCAGCTAGCCCTTATGTCTAAGGGTCATTCCGCTATCCACCACCTACGGACCTGCTGGGTCGGGGTCGGTCACCCCTGAGGGTTGACATCCCAGTCAACAAACATAGTTTCTGGAAAGAAATTGCCAGGTTCACACTACCTCAGGAGAGGGAAGTTAGAATCCCCAGTTATAAGAACACAGTTAAAATTGCCTTCAGTAACATCAGGAGAAATTTCTGCTAACCTGTCAATAAAATGCAGTTTATTAGAATCATTCTTTCTATAAACATTTCCGACCAGAGACGAACGACCTGTGAATTTGAAAAGTACACAACACTCTTTCATCAATTGCTTTATCATCATCACCATGCCCTGTCACTCCCTTGTTGGCCACAGGCCAGCAACAAGAGCCCTCCAGCGATCCGTTTCCTGTGTCATCTTGTCAAACTCTTTCCAAAACATTCACAGGTCCTTCAACTCTGTCTCCAGTTCTCATTGCTATGTATTTCTTGGTCTTACCCTTTTTCTGTGTTGCTGCGGATTCCATGCTAAAGTTTGTCACGTGATGTTTACTGCGTGGCCTCCGCAAAGTGTGTCCAATCTACCACCAACGCGTTTTCTTTAATTAATCTTCTATTTGTGTCTGTTTTGTTTGTTTGCCCCAAATCTTCGTGTCTAACTTTCTGGCCAGTGAATTTTACGGATGTATCGTGAGCATTTGTTAATGAGTCATGAATTAAGCTAAACATGATTATTTTGCTGATTGTCCATATTTTGGCTCCATACAAAAGGGCTGACTTCATGTTGGATTTGAAAATTTTAATTTTCTTTATTTTTAAAAATGCTACCAGATTCTGCATATATTTCGTAGCTGTAAATTTGCTGCTCGAGCCTTATCGATTTGTGTCATCATTCATATATATGCCTCCTGGTTATCAATGGTGCTTCTAAATAGGTAAAAGATGTTATGTCTTCTAACTGGTTGTTATCAATGGTAAATATGTGGTTTTTGGTCGTTTTCATTTTGAGTAATTTTGTTTTTCCTGGATGAATCTTTAGTACCACTTCCCTCGATGTTGCCGCCAGATCTGTTGTCTTTTCTTCCATCTGTTGATGGCCATGTGATAATAATGCTAGATATGTTGTCTTTTCTTCCATCTGTTGATGGCCATGTGATAATAATGCTAGATCATCAGCACAGTCTAGTTCATTGAGTTGTGACCACTTCGTCCATTGTATTCCGTTTTGCGTAGCTTAGATTACTGCTACCACCATGTTGATTTCCCATGGTTGAGGTTTCATCACGTGCACTTATGCTGTCTTCAATGTCATACTCAGTCTCACTGTCTGACGGGATGGGTGTCTCAGAAATGTGTAGCTCTATCTTCTTCTCACTGTGTTTCCTTTCTGTCATCGTGTCGTCTAGGTCGATTCATTCATTGAAAGTGTTTCCGACGATAAATGTGTCGTCAAGGGGCCTTGTTATGATTGACACACTTAATGAATGGATAGAACTGTCGTTACTCTGGGTTTACTCTGTATTGTTGTTGATTGTTTGTTAAATGCCAGCCCTTACGGTTTCTTTGTTTTCAATAAAGTCTGTGTTCATAGATGATGTTTCTGTCTTCGTTGCTACTCTTGTATGATGTTGTTGTTTAGTAAGTTTGTCTCGTCTTATTTTGCTCGCCGACTTCTGTCTTAAGCTGGAAGACTTGAATGATAATCCGTCGACATCATCATGTTGGCCATGGCCACGACATCGTATCGAAGGACGCGAGAAGTGCGCTCTTTATTTCCCGCTACTTTGAAGGAGGAGAGGTGAGATTCCTCTATGTTGTTGATAAGACATTCCAGCATCATCGGGAGTCCGTTAACTGGTATATTAGTGTCGTTCAACCACAAAGAAAGATTAATACCATAATTGAGACATCTGTTCTGCTCAGTAACCAAACTGGAAGTTAAGCTGTTTGATGATTTAACTTTTAATAAAAAAATCTAAAAATCAGTTGAAATATTATACTACCACCACTTATAAAACGCCCTTTGAAAAATAAACACAATAAGATCACTTAAAACGTGTAGATAGACTGATGTATCGATAAAAGTTTAAGAGCAAAGTGAGGTGCAGTTGGTCAGTGCACGGTGGACCCCACATCTCATCTGATTATTTTATTATTTTATTATTATTAATCAGATATTAAAATAAAGTCATATTATATTGTCATTATTATTATATGTTATTATTGTTTTTCATCTTCTTTTCACGTTTCAGTTTTTTTGTCTTTTTCCATCTTGAACTGAAACATTTAATATAGGCATTGTGTTGAACCTGTGCAAATCTAAATCGATCTAACTATCTTTGTCACTTCCTAATCATCTACATATTATCTATCCATTTTTCATCTTTTTATCTACCTATTTACCAATCTATCCATGCATCCATCCATCCATTTACCAATCTATCTATCTGTCTATCTATATATCTATCTATCAAATTATCTACTTATCCATCTGTCTATCTATCAATATTTCTATCTATCTATCTATCAATCTATATATCAATCTATCTATCAATCTATCTATATATCTATATATCTATATATCTATATCTCTCTATATAAATATATATATATATATATATATATATATATATATATATATATATATATATATATATATATATGTCGATCTGTCTATCTAACTCTGTCTATCTATTCATCTATCTGTCTATCTATCTATTTATTTATCTATATATATATCTATTTATCTATCCATATATCAAATAATATACGAGCTAAATCAGGCGTTCACAGAAAGGCGAATAGAAAGTTATTTTCTGTGCAAGTCGATCTAGATCTCTGGATCATATCTAATTGAAATTGTATTGAAAATTATATCATTATGTCATCTCAGCTTAGGACGGAAGGAAATAATTTCCACTGAAATAACTAAATAATTCATTCAAATTATTTCTAGAGATCTCATTGGCTTTGCAGAAAGCGTCCACTTTGGAATGAACAGCTCGTTGACTCCGGGAAGACCGGAAGTTGTTAGTCTGAATCAAAGGGAGGTGAATAAGTTAGGTGCAAGAAGCATATTTGGATAAACTGCATTAGAAGTCATATCTAATGCTGTTTGTTTATGTTATTTTAGAGCCTAATAAAAGTATTATATTTAAGCATTGTGTATTACATCTGTATTCATTCAATAAATTATTACGGTACCCCGAACATGGCAAAGTAAATCTCTTCGAGGGTCATTAAGGCACATAGATCCGGATCTTATCGTGGTTTCTATATCATGAAGCGAGACAGGATGTTGGTATGACGTAGATTTTAATTCCCAAGTCAGTGCTTGTATCCGTTTGAACCTGGGTCGAGTGAGGATAAATGCGTGTTAAGTGTCTTTCCCAAGGAAGCCAATGTCGGTCTAGTTTGTCATGATTCGAACCCGGACCTCTTGATCCCAAATCCAGCAATCTTACCACTCGGTCACTGACGCTATTTTCGAAAATAAGTACCGCCGAATACAATTTTCCATAGGTCAACTTGTCACTCTCGACTTCCATTTTTTGTAAGCAATAGATATCTACCTGTATCTGTCTCATTCGGGTCACGTCGCTTGCAACCTGGGTCTGTTTATTTTTATCTCGTGGTCTGCCAATTTGAAAAAAAAATCCTCAAACAAACCACTTAGTTCTGGTATGCAGAAAGAAAAAGATCCTTTTCACCCCCCTCCCCCCACCTCCCAACTCCCCCATGACCTCAACCCCATCGTCGTCAAGACATATGCTGTGGAGAATAAGTACGATGACTAACTTTAAGTGAGTCATCTACTCTAGACAGCAAATGCCCTGTCTCTGAAAATGTGGTCTAGATTCTAGAACTATAACTAGTACTGGAATGATCTAATTAGCAACCAGACCAGATTTGGCCCGTGAACTTTTTATGCCACCTGGCCATTTGTCAGGGTCAAGCATTTTTTCTCTCCTAGAAATAATACTAGTGCCCATGTCTGGGGACTACCTGTCTGCTTTGCCCCATTTCTCGCATCCTGTTATCCAAAGTATGTTACTACTCAACATCTTGTGCATAATGTAAACCGGCCGTTTGTTTATTTTGTGTTTTTGTTCCTGTTTTACTTTGGTTTAGTTTTATATAATAGGTACCAATTAGATATGTCTTTTACATCTAAAGTGTAAAGAGAAAAATAACAAGAGATATAATAGAAAGAAAAGTGAATACAGAATAACAGAAATAAATATTGATAAGAAAATTTGAGAATAAAAGCCGTAAACGTGCAAACCGCACGTAATCCTGGGTTGACATAAGTCACATAAAGTTTTCACCTACGCGCCATGACCATAGACTACCACACACCTGGTTGCTTCGGACGTATGTCATCTACACGCCATTGCCATATCCTACCACATACCTGATTGCTTTGTACGTATGTCATCTACACGCCATTGCCATATCCTACCACACACCTGGTTGCTTCGGACGTATGTCATCTACACTCCATTGACATATCCTACCACATACCTGATTGCTTTGGACGTATGTCATCTACACACCATTGCCATATCCTACCACACACCTGGTTGCTTCGGACGTATGTCATCTACACACCATTGTCATAGCCTACATACCTGGTTGTTTCGGACGTATGTCATCTACACTACATTGTCATATCCTACCACGTACCTGGCTGCTTCGGACGTATGTCATCTACACACCATTGCCATAGCCTATCACGTACCTGGTTGTTTCGGACGTATGTCATCTACACACCATTGCCATAGCCTACCACATACCTGGTTGTTTCGGACGCATGTCATCTAAGCACACCATTGCCATAGCCTATCACGTACCTGGTTGTTTCGGACGTATGTCATTCACACACACCACCACACCTTGCCGCAGTCATCTACCTGCACCACACATACCTGGTTGTTTCGGACGTATGTCATCTACACACCATTGCCATAGCCTACCACATACCTGGTTGTTTCGGACGCATGTCATCTACACCATTGCTTATAGCTACCACATACCTGCCGGTTGTTTCGACGCATGTCATCTACAACACAAATAAAAATAAAACTTTTTAAAACAAGTCACGTGAAGACATCTACCACTTGGTAGCTACCTGGATTGTATATAACCAGTCAACTTATTGATGGCTAGCCTACTGACAGTCGATTGAATACACGAGAAAGACAAATTCAAACTTGCCCTTCCTCGGTTTTTATAATTGTACACACTTTTTGAGAGAAATGGTGGTGTTACGTTTTCTTGAGTTGACACTGAAGATATCCATGGACATAAAAAGAAACATTTTTTTTTTAGCGTTTTAACTGTTCCCACGTTAATATATTATGTACTATTGCAATATTATTATTGTATATTGTTATTATTATTACATGTATTGTTCATCATCTTCATTTCGCGTTACAGCATTTTTGGGATTTTTCCATATTTGTTTTTAACAGAGATATTTAGCGTAGGTATTGTGTTGAATCCTGTGCACGCTATATCGACTTATCTATCCCTGTGACTTTCTTTATCATCTACATATTATGATTATATACTATTATAACAGTTTAAAGAATTTATGATCATGATTACACGATCGTCCATCCAGTAATTTATGTTTAATTGATGCTTTAGAATTTTAATATACATTTGACATTAAATTTGTTGGACCTCTCTTGATGGTGAGGGGTTGTTGTTTTTTATGCAACACAACAGCAATAAATGACAACTCTATCAAGCGAGACAATACGTACACGTGACATTTCAGATATAACGCGTGGGTCAGAAGAGCAAACCAGTAATGTCGACACACTTATACAGGCCGTGATACATGTTTCTTCTCTTCTTCTTCTCTTCTTCTTCTTCTTCTTCTTCTCTTTCTTCTTCTTCTTTCTCGTTCTTCTTCTTTCTCTCTTCTTCTTCTTCTCCTTCTCTTTCCTTCTTCTTCTTCTTCTTCTTTCTTCTTCTTCTCTTCTCTTCTTCTCTCTCTTCTTCCTTTCTTCTTCTTCTCTACTTCTTCTTCTTCTTCTTCCTTTCTTCTCCTCCTTCTTCTTCTTCTTCCTTCCTCCTTCTTCTTCTTCTTCTCTCTCCTTCTTCTTTTCTTCTTTCTCTTCTTCTCTCTTCTTCTTTTCTTCTCTTTCTTCTTCTCTTCTTCTTCTCTCACCTTCCTCTTCTCTCTCCTTACTTCTCTCTTCTTCATTCTTCTTCTTCTTCTTCTTCTTCTTCTTCTTCTTCTTCTTCTTCTT
>JAXRKP010002903.1:10000-30000 GCA_037039925.1 Doris montereyensis | reverse complement strand
GACGCCACTGGCCACATTTGAAGCACGAAAGGGACGCCACTGGCCACATTTGAAACACGAAAGGGACGCCACTGGCCACATTTGAAGCAAGAAAGTGGACTGGCCACATTTGAAACACGAAAGTGACGCCACTGGCTATTTGAAGCACGAAAGTGGACGCCACTGGCCACATTTGAAGAAGGATGCCAAGAAGCAATAAAGTGGACGCCACTGGCCACATTTGAAGCAAGGACGCCACTGGCCACATTTGAAGCAATAAAGTGGACGCCACTGGCCACATTTGAAGCAAAAGGCGACGCCACTGGCCACATTTGAAGTAAGAAGACGCCACTGGCCACATTTGAAGTAAGAAAGGGGACGCCACTGGCCACATTTGAAGCAAGAAAGGAGACGCCACTCTGCCACATTTGAAGTAAGAAGTGGACGCCACATTTGAAGTAAGAAGGGGATGCCACTTGCCTTATTTGAAGCAAGAAAAGGGGACGCCACTGGCCACATTTGAAACACGAAAGGGGACGCCACTGGCCACATTTGAAGCAAGAAAGAACGCCACTGGCCTTATTTGAAGCAAGAAAGGGGACGCCACTGGCCACATTTGAAGCAAGGACGCCACTGGCCACATTTGAAGCAAGAAAGGGCGACGCCACATGGCCACATTTGAAGCAAGAAGTGCGACGCCACTGGCCACATTTGAAGCACGAAGGCGACGCCACTGGCCAAGACGAAGCAGCGGACGCCACTGGCCACATTTAAGCAAGAAGGGGACGCCACCGGCCACATTTAAAGTAATAAGGGACGCCACTGGCCACATTTGAAGTAAGAAGTGGACGCCACTGGCCACATTTGAAGTAATAAGGGGACGCCACCGGCCACATTTGAAGCAAGAAGTGGACGCCACTGACCACATTTGAAGTACAAAGGGACGCCACTGGCCACATTTGAAGCAAGAAATGGACGCCACGGGCCACATTTGAAGTATTAAGGGGACGCCACTTGCCACATTTGAAGCAAGAAGTGGACGCCACTGGCCACATTTGAAGCAAGAAAGGGACGCCACCGGCCACATTTGAAGCAAGAAAGGGGACGCCACTGGGCCACATTTGAAGCAAGAAAGCAAACGCCACTGGCCACATTTGAAGCAAGAAAGGGGACGCCACTTGCCACATTTAAAGCAAGAAAGGGACGCCACTTGCCACATTTGAAGTAAGAAGGGACGCCACTGGCCACATTTGAAGTAAGAAGGACGCCACTGGCCTTATTTGAAGCAAGAAAGGACGCCACTGGCCACATTTGAAACAAGAAAGGGGACGCCACTGGCCACATTTGAAACAAGAAAGGGACGCCACTGGCCACATTTGAAGCAAAAGGGACGCCACTTGCCACATTTGAAGAAGAAATAAAAGGACGCCACTGGCCACATTTGAAGCAAGAAAGGAGACGCCACTGGCCACAGATGAAGGAAAATTACCAGTCAAGAATGCAAAACGTCGCATCCTCTCCCCCCCCATAAAAACACAAACGTAGACACAGACGCATAGACGACTTCAAGAGAATAGAGGAGGAGTTGTGGGGGTGGTTAGGTGGAGCGTTCTAGCCATCACTTAACCGCAAGCATAAAATGAGTTTTAAATGAACTCTCATGCTGTTGTTGCCTACAGGTCAGTTGTAAGTACTCTGTGCTTTTCTCACCTTGACAACACGTCCGCAAACTGCCCCTACCCATCCTCCCCTACCGCAGCCAATACCACAGCCACGGCCATAGCCACAGCACACAGACAAGATTCCATAGTAACTCCAGCTCTATATTATTATTATCATTTTTATTTAGCTTTTCTCTGATTGGCCAGACTCGGCTTTGTTATTTCCTCTCAAATTTTAGGCGTGGCTGGTGGTTGTTGTGGTCGATGTGGTTGCGGTAGTAGTGGTCGATGTGGTTGCGGTAGTAGTAGTAGTCGGTGTGGTTACCGTAGTTGCTATGTTCTCGTGACATGCCAGGCACATGTGCGCTACTTTACAGTTATTATGCCCACGCTTCATTTATTATTGGCCGTGGTAGTGGATAGTGGTGGCAATGGGTAGTGGTAGTGGCGGTAGTGGGTAGTAGTAGTGGTGGTAGTCGCTAGTGTTAGTGGTGGAAGTGGTGGTAATGGGTAGTAGTAGTTGTGGTAGTGGGTAGTGGTAGTAGTCGATAGTGGTGGGTTTTCGGTAGTGGTGGTAGTGGTGGTAGTGTGTAGAGGTGGTAGTGGGTAGTGGTAGTGGTCATAGTGGTTAGTGGTGGTGTGGGTAGTAGTAGTAGTGGTAGTTGGTGGTGGTGGTAGTTGATAGAGGTGGTAGTGGGTAGCAGTGGTAGTGATGGTAGTGGGTAGGGATGGTAGTGGCTAGCAGTGGTGGTGAAAGTGGGTAGTGGTGTTAGTAGCGTGTAGTAATAGTGGTTAGTGGTGGTAGTGGGTAGTGGTGGCAGTGGGTGGTAGTGGGTAGTGGTGGTAGTGGGTAGTGGTGATAGTAGTAATGGGTAGTTAAGGTAGTAGTGGTGGTAGTGGGTAGTGGTGATAGTGAGTAGTGGTGATAGTGGGTATTGGTAATTAGTGGGTAGTTGACAGTGGGTACTGTAGTGGGTAGTGGTGATAGTGGGTAGTTGGTGATAGTGGGTAGTAGCGATAGTGGTAGTAGTGATAGTGGTGATAATAGTGGGTAGTAGTGACAATGGGTAGTGGTGATAGTGGGTAGTAGTGATAATGGGTAGGGGTAATAGTGGGTAGTGTGATATAGGTAGTGGTGATAGTGGGTAGGTGATAGTGGGTAGTGGTGATAGTGGGTAGTAGTGATAGTGGGTAGTGGTAATAGTGGGTAGTAGTGATAATGGGTAGTGGTGATAGTGGTAGTAGTGATAATGGGTAGGGGTAATAGTGGGTAGTAGTGATAATGGGTAGTGGTAATAGTGGGTAGTGGTGATAATGGGTAGTGGGGGTAGTGGGTAGTAGTGATAATGGGTAGTGGTAATAGTGGGTAGTAGTGATAATAGGTAGTGGTAATAGTGGTAGTAGTGATAATGGGTAGTGGTAATAGTGGGTAGTAGTGATAAGTGGTGTAGTGGATAGTGGGTAGTATAGTGGATAGTGGTGATAGTGGGTAGTGGTGATAGTGGATAGTGGTGATAGTGGGTAGTGATAATGTTAAGTGGTAGTGGTTATAGTGGGGTGGTGATAGTGGGTAGTGGTGGTAATGGGTAGTTGATAGTGGATAGTGGTAATAGTGGGTAGTGGTGATAGTGGATAGTGGTGATAGTGGGTAGCAGTGATAATGGCAGTGTAATGGGGTAGTGGTTATAGTGGATAGTGGTGATAGTGGGTAGTTGTGATAGTAGGATAGTGGGTAGTGGTAGTAGTGGTGATAGTGGGTAGTACTGATAGTGGGTAGTGGTGATAGTGGGTAGTGGTGGATAGTGGGTAGTGGTTATAGTGGGTAGTGGTGGTAGTGGGTGGTGGTGATAGTGGGTAATGGTGGATAGTGGGTAGTGGTGATAGTGGGTAGTGGTGGATAGTGGTGATAGTGGTGGTGATAGTGGGTAGTGGTGATAGTGGGTAGTGGTGATAGTGGTAGTGGTGAGTGGGTAGTGGTAGTGGTAGTGGGTAGTGGTGGTAGTGGGTAGTGGTGATAGTGGATAGTGGTGGTAGTGGGTAGTTGTGATAGTGGTTGTAATGGTGGTGATAGTGGGTAGTGGTGGTAGTGGGTAGTGGTGATTAGTGGGCAGTGCTGATGGTGGGTAGTGGTGATAGTGGGTAGTGGTGATAGTGGATAGTGGTGGTAGTGGTAGTTGTGATAGTGGATAGTGGTGATAGTGGGTAGTGGTGATAGTGGGTAGTGGTGATAGTGGGTAGTGGTGATAGTGGGTAGTGGTCATAGTGGATAGTGGTGATAGTGGATAGTGGTGGATAGTGGTGGTATAGTGGGCAGAGGTGATAGTGGATAGTGGTGGTAATGGTAGTTGTGATAGTGGATAGTGGTGATAGTGGGTAGATAGTGATAGTGGTGATAGTGGTGATAGTGGTACTTGTAGTTGTGATAGTGGGTAGTGGTGATAGTGGATAGTGGTGATAGTGGATAGTGGTGATAGTGGATAGTGGTGATAGTGGGTAGTGGTGATAGTGGATAGTGGTTGTAATGGAAGCTGTTGTGATAGTGGTGATAGTGGTAGTGATAGTGGGTAGTGGTGATAGTGGATGGTGGTGATAGTGGATAGTGGTGGTAATGGGTAGTTGTGATAGTGGGTAGTGGTGATAGTGGATAGTGGTGATAGTGGATAGTGGTGATAGTGGATAGTGGTGATAGTGGGTAGTGGTGATAGTGGATAGTGGTGGTAATGGTAGTTGTGATAGTGGGTAGTGGTGATAGTGGGTAGTGGTGATAGTGGGTAGTGGTGATAGTGGGTAGTGGTGATAGTGGGTAGTGGTGATAGTGGGTAGTGGTGATAGTGGGTAGTGGTGATAGTGGGTAGTGGTGATAGTGGGTAGTAGTGATAGTGGGTAGTGGTGATAGTGGGTAGTGGTGGTAGTGGTATAGTGGGTAGTGGTGATAGTGGGTAGTGGTATAGTGGGTGTGGTGATAATGGGTAGTGGTAATAGTGGGTAGTAGTGATAATGGGTAGTGGTAATAGTGGGTAGTAGTGATAATGGGTAGTGGTAATAGTGGGTAGTGGTGATAATGGGTAGTGGTAATAGTGGGTAGTAGTGATAATGGGTAGTGGTAATAGTGGGTAGTAGGATAATGGGTAGTGGTAATAGTGGGTAGTTGTGATAATGGGTAGTGGTGATAGTGGGTAGTGGTGATAGTGGTAGTGGTAATAGTGGGTAGTGGTGATAGTGGGTAGTGGTGATAGTGGGTAGTGGTAATAGTGGATAGTGATAATGGGTAGTGGTTATAGTGGTAGTGGTGATAGTGGGTAGTGGTGATAGTGGGTAGTGGTGATAATGGGTAGTGGTGATAGTGGGTAGTGGTGATAGTGGGTAGTGGTGATAGTGGGTAGTGGTGATAAGTGGTAGTGGTAATAGTGGGATAGTGGTGATAATGGGTAGTGGTAATAGTGGGTAGTGGGATAGGGTAGTGGTGATAGTGGGTGTGGTGGAAGTGGGTAGTGGTGATAGTGGGTAGTGGTGATAGTGGGTAGTGGTGATAGTGGGTAGTGGTGATAGTGGGTAGTGGTGATAGTGGGTAGTGGTGATAGGATAGGGTAGTGGTGATAGTGGGATAGTGGTGATAGGGGTAGTGGTGATAGTGGGTAGTGGTGGTAGTGGGTAGTGGTGATAGTGGGTAGTGGTGGTAGTGGGTAGTGGTGATAGTGGGTAGTGGTGGCAGTGGGTAGTGGTGATAGTGGGTAGTGGTGGTAGTGGGTAGTGGTGGTAGTGGGTAGTGGTGAATAGTTAGTCATAGTGGGTAGTGGTGATAGTGGGTAGTGGTGAAGTGGGTAGTGGTGGAAGTGGGTAGTGGTGATAGTGGGTAGTGGTGATAGTGATAGATGGGGTAGTGGTGATATGGTGGGTAGTGGTGATAGTGGGTAGTGGTGATAGTGGATAGTGGTGGTAGTGGTAGTTGTGATAGTGGGTAGTGGTTGTAGTGGGTAGTGGTGATAGTGGGTAGTGGTGGTAGTGGGTAGTGGTGATAGTGGGTAGTGGTCATAGTGGGTAGTGGTGATAGTGGGTAGTGGTGATAGTGGGTAGTAGTGATAGTGGGTAGTGGTGATAGTGGGTAGTGGTGATAGTGGGTAGTGGTGATAGTGGGTAGTGGTGATAGTGGGTAGTAGTGATAGTGGGTAGTGGTGATAGTGGGTAGTGGTGATAGTGGGTAGTGGTGATAATGGGTAGTGGTGATAGTGGGTAGTGCGATAATGGGTAGTGGTTGTAGTGGTGTGATAGTGGGTAGTGGTAATAGTGGGTAGTGGTGATAATGGGTAGTGGTAATAGTGGGTAATGTGGTGATAGTGGGTAGTGGTAATAGTGGGTAGTGGTGATAATGGGTAGTGGTGATAGTGGGTAGTGGTGATAATGGGTAGTGGTAATAGTGGGTAGTGGTGATAATGGGTAGTGGTAATAGTGGGTAGTGGTGATAGGGGTAGTGGTGATAGTGGGTAGTGTGATAGTGGGTAGTGGTGATAGTGGGTAGTGGTGATAGTGGGTAGTGGTAATAGTGGGTAGTGGTGATAGTGGGTAGTGGTGATAGTGGTAGTGGTGATAGTGATAGTGGGTAATAGTGGGTAGTGGTGATAGTGGGTAGTGGTGATAGTGGGTAGTGGTGGATAGTGGGTAGTGGTGATAGTGGGTAGTGGTGGAAGTGGGTAGTGGTGATAGTGGGTAGTGGTTGTAGTGGGTAGTGGTGATAGTGGGTAGTGGTGGTAGTGGGTAGTGGTGGATAGTGGGTAGTGGTGAAGTGGGTAGGTGATAGTGGGTAGTGGTGATAGTGGGTAGTGGTGATAGTGGGTAGTGGTGATAGTGGGTAGTGGTGATAGTGGGTAGTGGTATGATAGTGGGTAGTGGTGATAGTGGGTAGTTGTGATAGTGGGTAGTGGTGATAGTGGGTAGTGGTGATAGTGGGTAGTGGTGATAGTGGGTAGTGGTGATAGTGGGTAGTGGTAATAGTGGGTAGTGGTATAGTGGGTAGTGGTGATAGTGGGTATGGTGATAGTGGGTAGTGGTAATAGTGGGTAGTGGTGATAGTGGGTAGTGGTGATAGTGGTAGTTGTGATAGTGGGTAGTGGGATAGTGGGTAGTGGTGATAGTGGGTAGTGGTGATAATGGGTAGTGGTAATAGTGGGTAGTGGTGATAGTGGGTAGTGGTGATAGTGGGTAGTGGTGATAGTGGGTAGTGGTGATAGTCGGTAGTGGTGATAGTGGGTAGTGGTGATAGTGGGTAGTGGTAGTGGGTAGTGGTGATAGTGGGTAGTGGTGATAGTGGGTAGTGGTGGAGTGGGTAGTGGTCATAGTGGTAGTGGTGATGAGGTGGGTAGTGGTGATAGTGGGTAGTGGTGATAGTGGTAATAGTGGGTAGTGGTAATAGTGGGTAGTGGTGATAGTGGGTAGTGGTAATAGTGGGTAGTGGTGATAATGGGTAGTGGTGATAGTGGGTAGTGGTGATAATGGGTGTGGTAATAGTGGGTAGTGGTGATAATGGGTAGTGGTAATAGTGGGTAGGGTGGCAGTGGTAGTGGTAAAGTGGGGAGTGTGGGTAGTGGTGATGGTGGGTAGTAGTGGTAATGAGTGGGTAGTGCTGATGGTGGGTAGTGGTGGTAGTGGGTAGTGGTGATAGTGGATAGTGGTGGTAGTGGTAGTTGTGATAGTGGAATGGTTGTAGTGGGTAGTGGTGATAGTGGGTAGTGGTGGAAGTGGTGATAGTGGGTAGTGGTGGAAGTGGGTAGTGGTGATAAGTGGTGATAGTGGGTAGTGGTGATGGTGGGTAGTGGTGATGGTGGGTAGTGGTGATAGTGGGTAGTGGTGATAGTGGGTAGTGGTGATAGTGGGTAGTAGTGATAATGGGTAGTGGTGATAGTGGGTAGTGGCGATAGTGGGTAGTGGTGATAGTGGGTAGTGGTGATAGTGGGTAGTGGTGATAGTGGGTAGTGGTGATAGTGGGTAGTGGTGGTAGTGGGTAGTGGTGATAATGGATGATAGTGGTAGTGATAATGGGTAGTGGTGTAGTGGGTAGTGGTAATAGTGGGTAGTAGTGGTAGTGGGTAGTTGTAATAGTGGGTAGTAGTCATAATGGGTAGTTGTGGAAGTGATAATGGGTAGTGGTGATAGTGGGTAGTGGTGATAGTGGGTAGTGGTGATAGTGGGTAGTGGTGATAATGGGTAGTGGTAATAGTGGTGGGTGATAGTGGGTAGTGGTGATAGTGGGTAGTGGTGGAAGTGGGTAGTGGTGATAGTGGGTAGTGGGGGTGGTGGGTAGTGGTGATAGTGGGTAGTGGTGATAGTGGGTAATGGTGATAGTGGGTAGTGGTGAAGTGGGTAGTGGTTATAGTGGGTAGTGGTATAGTGGGTAGTGGTGATAGTGGGTAGTGGTGATAGTGGGTAGTGGTGATAGTGGGTAGTGGTGGAAGTGGGTAGTGGTGGTAGTGGGTAGTGGTGATAGTGGGTAGTGGGGTAGTGGGTTGTGGTGATAGTGGGTAGTAGTGATAGTGGGTAGTGGGGGTAGTGGGTAGTGGTGATAGTGGGTAGTAGTGATAATGGGTAGTGGTGATAGTGGGTAGTGGTGATAGTGGATAGTAGTGATAGTGGGTAGTGGTGATAGTGGGTAGTGGTGATAGTGGGTAGTGGTGATAGTGGGTAGTGGTGATAATGGGTAGTGGTGATAGTGGGTAGGGTAATAGTGAGTAGTGGTGATAGTGGGTAGTGGGGGTAGTGGGTTGTGGTGATAGTGGGTAGTAGTCATAGTGGGTAGTGGTAATAGTGGGTAGTGGTGATAGTGGGTAGTGGTAATAGTGGGTAGTGGTAATAGTGGGTAGTGGTGATAATGGGTAGTGGTAATAGTGGGTAGTGGTGGATAGTGGGTAGTGGTGATAGTGGGTAGTGGTGATAGTGGGTAGTGGTGATAGGGGTAGGGTGATAGTGGGTAGTGGTGATGGTGGGTAGTGGTAATAGTGGCTAGTGGTGATAGTGGGTAGTGGTGATAGTGGGTAGTAGTGATAATGGGTAGTGGTAATTATGGGTAGTGGTAATAGTGGGTAGTGGTGATAATGGGTAGTGGTAATAGTGGGTAGTGGTGATAATGGGTAGTGGTGATAGTGGATAGTAGTGATAATGGGTAGTGGTAATAGTGGGTAGTGGTGGAAGTGGGTAGTGGTGGAAGTGGGTAGTGGTGAGGGTGGTGATAGTGGGTAGTGGTGATAGTGGGTAGTGGTAATAGTGGGTAGTGGTGGTAGTGGGTAGTGGTGATAATGGGTAGTGGTGGAAGTGGGTAGTGGTGATAATGGGTAGTGGTAATAGTGGGTAGTGGTGATAGTGGGTAGTGGTGATAATGGGATAGTGGTGATAGTGGGTAGTGGTGATACTGGGTAGTGGTGATAGTGGGTAGTGGTGATAGTGGGTAGTGGTGATAGTGGGTAGTGGTGATAGTGGGTAGTGGTGATAGTGGGTAGTGGTGATAGTGGGTAGTGGTGATAGTGGGTAGTGGTAATAGTGGGTAGTGGTGATAATGGGTAGTGGTGGTAGTGGGTAGTGGTGATAGTGGATAGTGGTGGTAATGGGTAGTTGTGATAGTGGGTAGTGGTGAAGTGGGTAGTGGTGAAGGTGGTAGTGGTGATAGTGGGTAGTGGTGATAGTGGGTAGTGGTGATAGTGGGTAGTGGTGATAGTGGGTAGTGGTGATAGTGGGTAGTGGTGATAGTGGGTAGTGGTGGATAGTGGGTAGTGGTGATAGTGGGTAGTGGTGATAGTGGGTAGTGGTGATAGTGGGTAGTGGTGATAGTGGGTAGTGGTGATAGTGGGTAGTGGTGATAGTGGGTAGTGGTGATAGTGGGTAGTGGTAATAGTGGGTAGTAGTGATAGTGGGTAGTGGTGATAGTGGGTAGTGGTGATAATGGGTAGTGGTGATAGTGGGTAGTGGTGATAGTGGGTAGTGGTGATAGTGGGTAGTGGTGGAAGTGGGTAGTGGTAATAGTGGGTAGTGGTGATAATGGGTAGTGGTGATAGTGGGTAGTGGTGATAATGGGTAGTGGTAATAGTGGGTAGTGGTGATAATGGGTAGTGGTAATAGTGGGTAGTAGTGATAATGGGTAGTGGTAATAGTGGGTAGTAGTGATAATAGGTAGTGGTAATAGTGGGTAGTAGTGATAGTGGGTAGTGGTAATAGTGGGTAGTGGTGATAATTAGTGGTGATAGTGGGTAGTGGTGGTAGTGGGTAGTGGTGATAGTGGTGTGGTGATAGTAGGTGATAGTGGGTAGTGGTGGAAGTGGGTAGTGGTGATAGTGGGTAGTGGTGGAAGTGGGTAGTGGTGATAGTGGGTAGTGGTGGATAGTGGATAGTGGTGATAGTGGGTAGTGGTGGAAGTGGGTAGTGGTGAAGTGGGTAGTGGTTATAGTGGGTAGTGGTGATAGTGGGTAGTGGTGATAGTGGGTAGTGGTGATGGTGGGTAGTGGTGATAGTGGATGTGGTGGAAGGTGATAGTGGTGATATGGGTAGTGGTGATGGTGGGTAGTGGTGATAGTGGGTAGTGGTGGTAGTGGGTAGTGGTGATAGTGGGTAGTGGTGATAGTGGGTAGTGGTGGAAGTGGGTAGTGGTGGAAGTGGGTAGTGGTGATAGTGGGTAGTGGTGGTAGTGGGTAGTGGTGATAGTGGTGGTGATGGTAGTGGGTAGTGGTGATAGTGGGTAGTGGTGATAGTGGGTAGTGGTGATAGTGGGTAGTGGTGATAGTGGGTAGTGGTGATAGTGGGTAGTGGTGATAGTGGGTAGTGGTGATAGTGGGTAGTGGTGATAGTGGGTGGTGGTGATAGTGGGTAGTGGTGATAGTGGGTAGTGGTGATAGTGGGTAGTGGTGATAGTGGGTAGTGGTGATAGTGGGTAGTGGTGATAGTGGGTAGTGGTGATAGTGGGTAGTGGTGATAGTGGGTAGTGGTAGTGGGTAGTGGTGATAGTGGGTAGTGGTGATAGTGGGTAGTGGTGATAGTGGGTAGTGGTGATAGTGGGTAGTGGTGATAGTGGGTAGTGGTGATAGTGGATAGTGGTGATAGTGGGTAGTGGTGATAGTGGGTAGTGGTGATAGTGGGTAGTGGTGATAGTGGGTAGTGGTGATAGTGGGTAGTGGTGATAGTGGGTAGTGGTAATAGTGGGTAGTGGTGATAGTGGGTAGTGGTGATAATGGGTAGTGGTAATAGTGGGTAGTGGTGGTAGTGGGTAGTGGTGATAGTGGGTAGTGGTGATAGTGGGTAGTGGTAATAGTGGGTAGTGGTGATAGTGGGTAGTGGTAATAGTGGGTAGTAGTGATAATGGGTAGTGGTGATAGTGGGTAGTGGTGATAGTGGGTAGTGGTAATAGTGGTAGTGGTAATAGTGGGTAGTGGTGATAATGGGTAGTGGTAATAGTGGGTAGTGGTGATAGTGGGTAGTGGTGATAGTGGATAGTGGTGATAGTGGGTAGTGGTGGAAGTGGGTAGTGGTGGAAGTGGGTAGTGGTGATAGTGGGTAGTGGTGATAGTGGGTAGTGGTGATAGTGGGTAGTGGTGATAGTGGGTAGTGGTGATAGTGGGTAGTGGTGATAGTGGGTAGTGGTGGTAAGTGGGTAGTGGTGATAGTGGGTAGTGGTATTAATGGGTAGTGGTGATAGTGGGTAGTGGTGATAGTGGGTAGTGGTGATAGTGGGTAGTGGTGATAGTGGGTAGTGGTGATAGTGGGTAGTGGTGGTAGTGGGTAGTGGTGATAGTGGGTAGTGGTGATAGTGGGTAGTGGTGATAGTGGGTAGTGGTGATAGTGGGTAGTGGTGGAAGTGGGTAGTGGTGGAAGGGTAGTGGTAATAGTGGGTAGTGGTGATAGTGGGTAGTGGTGATAGTGGGTAGTGGTGATAGTGGGTAGTGGTAATAGTGGGTAGTGGTGATTATGGGTAGTGGTGATAGTGGGTAGTGGTGATAATGGGTAGTGGTAATAGTGGGTAGTGGTGATAGTGGGTAGTGGTGATAGTGGGTAGTGGTGATAGTGGGTAGTGGTGATAGTGGGTAGTGGTGATAGTGGGTAGTGGTGGAAGTGGGTAGTGGTGGAAGTGGGTAGTGGTAATAGTGGGTAGTGGTGATAATGGGTAGTGGTAATAGTGGGTAGTGGTGGAAGTGGGTAGTGGTGATAGTGGGTAGTGGTGATAGTGGGTAGTGGTGGTAGTGGGTTGATAATGGGTAGTGGTATAGTGGTAGTGGTGTAGTGGGTAGTGGTGATAGTGGGTAGTGGTGATAGTGGGTAGTGGTGATAGTGGGTAGTGGGTAGTGGGTAGTGATAGTGGGTAGTGGTGATAGTGGGTAGTGGTAATAGTGGGTAGTGGTGATAAGTGGGTAGTGGTGGGTAGTGGGTAGTGGTGATAGTGGGTAGTGGTAATAGTGGGTAGTGGTGGAAGTTGGTAGTGGTGATAGTGGGTAGTGGTGGAAGTGGGTAGTGGTGGTAGTGGGTAGTGGTGGAAGTGGGTAGTGGTGATAGTGGGTAGTGGTAGTGGGTAGTGGTGGATAGTGGGTAGTGGTGGAGTGGTGGGTAGTGGTAATAGTGGGTAGTGGTGATAGTGGGTAGTGGTGATAGTGGGTAGTGATAGTGGGTAGTGGTGGAGTGGGTAGTGGTGATAGTGGGTAGTGGTGGAAGTGGGTAGTGGTGATAGTGGGTAGTGGTGATAGTGGGTAGTGGTGGATGGGTAGTGGTGGAAGTGGGTAGTGGTGATAGTGGGTAGTGGTGGGAAGTGGGTAGTGGTGGAAGTGGGTAGTGGTGATAGTGGTAATAGTGGGTAGTGGTGATAGTGGGTAGTGGTGGTGGGTAGTGGGTAGTGGTAGTGGTGATAGTGGGTAGTGGTGAAGTGGGTAGTGGTGGGTAGTGGTGATAGTGGGTAGTGGTGATAGTGGGTAGTGGTGATAGTGGGTAGTGGTGGAAGTGGGTAGTGGTGATAGTGGGTAGTGGTGATAGTGGGTAGTGGTGGAAGTGGGTAGTGGTGTGATAGTGGTGATAGTGGGTAGGGTGATAATGGGTAGTGGTGATAGTGGTAGTGGTAATAGTGGGTAGTGGTGATAGTGGGTAGTAGTGATAGTGGGTAGTGGTAGTGGGTAGTGGGTAGTGGTAGTGGTGATAGTGGGTAGTGGTAATAGTGATAGTGGTGATAGTGGGTAGTGGTGATAGTGGTAATAGTGGTAGTGGTAATAGTGGGTAGTGGTAGTGGTGGTAGTAAGTGGGTAGTGGTAATAGTGGGTAGTGGTGATAGTGGGTAGTGGTAATAGTGGGTAGTGGTGATAGTGGGTAGTGGTGGATAGTGGGTAGTGGTGGTGGGTAGTAGTAATAGTGGGTAGTGGTAATAGTGGGTAGTGGTGATAGTGGGTAGTGGTAATAGTGGGTAGTGGTGATAATGGGTAGTGGTAATAGTGGGTAGTGGTGGAAGTGGGTAGTGGTGGTGGGTAGTGGTGATAGTGGGTAGTGGTAATAGTGGGTAGTGGTGGAAGTGGGTAGTGGTGATAGTGGGTAGTGGTGGATAGTAGGTAGTGTTGATGGTGGGTAGTGGTAATAATTGGGTAGTGAGTGGGTAGTGGTGATAGTGGGTAGTGGTAATAGTGGGTAGTTGTGATAGGGGTAGTGGTGATAGTGGGTAGTGGTGGAAGTGGGTAGTGGTGATAGTGGGTAGTGGTGATGGTGGGTAGTGGTGATAGTGGGTAGTGGTGAAGTGGGTAGTGGTGATAGTGGGTAGTGGTGGAAGTGGGTAGTGGTAATAGTGGGTAGTGGTGAAGTGGGTAGTGGTAATAGTGGGTAGTGGTAATAGTGGGTAGTGGTGATAGTGGGTAGTGGTGGAAGTGGGTAGTGGTAATAGTGGGTAGTGGTGATAGTGGGTAGTGGTAATAGTGGGTAGTGGTGATAGTGGGTAGTGGTGATGTGGGTAGTGGTAATAGTAGTGGTGATAGTGGGTGGAAGTGGGTAGTGGTGATAGTGGGTAGTGGTGATAGTGGGTAGTGGTGATAGTGGGTAGTGGTGGAAGTGGGTAGTGGTAATAGTGGGTAGTGGTGATAGTGGGTAGTGGTAATAGTGGGTAGTGGTGATAGTGGGTAGTGGTGATAGTGGGTAGTGGTGATAATGGGTAGTGGTGGATAGTGGGTAGTGGTGATAGTGGGTAGTGGTGATAGTGGGTAGTGGTGATAGTGGGTAGTGGTGAAGTGGGTAGTGGTAATAGTGGGTAGTGGTGGAAGTGGGTAGTGGTGATAGTGGGTAGTGGTGGTAGTGGGTAGTGGTGGAAGTGGGTAGTGGTGATAGTGGGTAGTGGTGGAAGTGGTGATAGTACTGGTATAGTGGGTAGTGGTGATAGTGGGTAGTGGTGATAGTGGGTAGTGGTGATAATGGGTAGTGGTAATAGTGGGTAGTGGTGATAGTGGGTAGTGGTGATAGTGGGTAGTGGTGGTAGTGGGTAGTGGTATAGTGGGTAGTGGGGATAGTGGATAGTGGGTAGTGGTAGTGGTGATAGTGGGTAGTGGTAATAGTGGGTAGTTGTGATAATGGGTAGTGGTAATAGTGGGTAGTGGGATGGGTAGTGGTGTAGTGGGTAGTGGTGATAGTGGGTAGTGGTGGAAGTGGGTAGTGGTGTAGTGGGTAGTGGTGATAGTGGGTAGTGGTGATAGTGGGTAGTAGTGGATAGTGGGTAGTGGTGATAGTGGGTAGTGGTGATAGTGGGTAGTGGTGATAGTGGGTAGTGGTAATAGTGGGTAGTGGTGATAGTGGGTAGTGGTAGTGGGTAGTGGGTAGTGGGTAGTGGTAGTGGGTAGTGGTGGATAGTGGGTAGTGGTGATAGTGGGTAGTGGTAGTGGTGATAGTGGGTAGTGGTGATAGTGGGTAGTGGTATTGGTGATAGTGGGTAGTGGTAGTGGTGATAGTGGGTATTGGTAGTGGTGATAGTGGGTAGTGGTAGTGGTGGGTAGTGGTGTGGTGATAGTGGGTAGTGGTGATAGTGGGTAGTGGTGGTAGTGGGTAGTGGTGATAGTGGGTAGTGGTGATAGTGGGTAGTGGTGATGGTGGGTAGTGGTGGTAGTGGGTAGTGGTGATAGTGGATAGTGGTGGTAGTGGGTAGTGGTGATAGTGGTTGTGGTGGTAGTGGGTAGTGGTGATGGTGGGTAGTGGTGGTAGTGGGTAGTGGTGATAGTGGGTAGTGGTCATAGTGGGTAGTGGTGATAGTGGGTAGTGGTGATAGTGGTTAGTGGTGATAGTGGGTAGTGGGGATAGTGGGTAGTGGGGATAGTGGGTAGTGGTGATAGTGGGTAGTGGTGATAGTGGGTAGTGGTGATAGTGGGTAGGTGGTAGTGGGTAGTGGTGATAGTGGGTAGTGGTGATAGGTGGGTAGTGGTGATAGTGGGTAGTGGTGATAGTGGGTAGTGGTGATGGTGGTGGGTAGTGGGGATAGTGGGTAGTGGTGATAGTGGGTAGTGGTGATAGTGGGTAGTGGTGATAGTGGGTAGTGGGTATTAGTGGGTGGGTAGTGGTGATAGTGGGTAGTGGTGATAGTGGGTAGTGGGTAGTGGTGGGTAATTGTGGGTGGAGGTGGGTAGTGGTGATGTGGGTAGTGGTGATAGTGGGTAGTGGTGATAGTGGGTAGTGGTGATAGTGGGTGGGTAGTGGTGATAGTGGGGGGGTAGTGGGTAGTGGTGATGGTGGGTAGTGGTGATAGTGGGTAGTGGTGATAGTGGGTAGTGGTGATAGTGGGTAGTGGTGATAGTGGGTAGTGGTGATAGTGGGTAGTGGTGGTAGTGGGTAGTGGTGATAGTGGGTAGTGGTGATAGTGGGTAGTGGTGATAGTGGGTAGTGGTGGTAGTGGGTAGTGGTGATAGTGGGTAGTGGTGGTAGTGGGTAGTGGTGATAGTGGGTAGTGGTGATAGTGGGTAGTGGTGATGGTGGGTAGTGGTGGTAGTGGGTAGTGGTGATAGTGGGTAGTGGTCATAGTGGGTAGTGGTGATAGTGGGTAGTGGTGATAGTGGGTAGTGGTGAGAGTGGATAGTGGGGATAGTGGGTAGTGGTGATGTGGGTAGTGGTGATAGTGGGTAGTGGGGATAGTGGGAGAGTAGTGGTGATAGTGGGTAGTGGTAGATGGTGGGTAGTGGGAGTGGTAGTGGTGATAGTGAGAGTGGTAGTGGGTAGTGGTGGGTAGTGAGGTAGTGATGAGTGGGTAGTGAGTAGTGAGAGATAGTGGGTAGTGGTGATAGTGGGTAGTGGTGAGAGGTAGTGGTGATAATGGGAGTGGTAGTGGTGATAGAGTGGGTAGTGGTGATAGTGGGTAGTGGTGAGAGAGTGAGGGAGTGGTGATAGTGGGTAGTGGTGATGGTGGGAGTGGTGATGAGTGGGTAGTGGTGATAGTGGGTAGTGGTGATAGTGGTAGTGGTGATAGTGGGTAGTGGTGATGGTGGGTAGTGGTGATAGTGGGAGTGGTGATAGTGGGTAGTGGTGATAGTGGTGAAAAACTGATAGAGTGGGTTTCTGGTGATAGTGGGTAGTGGTGATGAAATGGCTAGTGCAGTGGGTAGTGGTGATGAGAGTGGGTGGTGAGTAGTGACTGTAGTGAGAATGGTGATAGTGAATGAGTGATTTAGGTAGTGGTAGTGAGTATAGTGGATAGTGGCTTAATGATAGTTGGTAGTGGTAGTGTTCCATAGTGGATAGTGCTCTATGATCTTCGTCTAGTCTTGACCCCAGGATAGTGGTGATCTGGGTAGTGGAGAGAGTCTAGTGGGAGTGGTCTCTCTCTCTCTGCTGAGTCTCTGAGAGTGGCAGTGGAGAGAGAGAGAGTGGAGTGGTGAGAGAGAAAGTGGTGAATCTGGGTAGTGGTCTGGTCTTTTCTCTCTCTAGGTAGTGATCTCTCTAGTGGTCTTGGTGATCTGTCTCAGTGGTCTTCTCACAGTGGTTAGTGGTTGGTTCTGGTCTGATGAGTGGGTAGTGGTAGTCTGATCTGGTCTCTCGTGGTGATCTGGGTAGTGATGATCTCTGGGACAGAAGTAGTCTCTGATCTCTGGGTCTCTCTCTCTCTCTCTCTCTCTCTCTGGGTAGTGGTAGTCTCTCTCTCTCTCTCTAGTCTCTAATGGTCTCTCTCTCTGGTAGTCTCAATAGTCTCTCTCTCTCTCTGGTGATAGTGGGTAGTGGTAGTCTGATCTGGGTCTCCACACTCTCTATGTCTCTCTAATCTGTCTGGTAGTGGTGTCTGTAGTGGTGATAGTGGGTGTGGTAGTCTCTGATAATGGGCAGTCTCTCTCTCTCTCTCCTGATGTCTCTCTCTAGTGGTCTCTCTCTCTCTCTCTCTCTCTCTCTGGTTAGGGGTCTCTCTCTCTCTCTCTCTCTCTCTCTCTCTGTCTCTCTCTCTGGGTCTCTCTCTCTGGTGATCTCTGGGTCTCTCTCTCTCTCTCTCTCTCTCTGTGTCTCTGTCTCTAGTGGTGATGGTCTCTAGTGGTCTCTCTCTCTCTGTCTCTCTCTCTCTCTGGGTCTCTCTCTCTCTCTTCTCTCTCTCTCTCTCTCTCTAGTGGTCTCTAGTCTCTCTCTGTCTCTCTCTCTCTAATGGGTCTGGTCTCTCTCTGTCTGTGTGTCTGTCTGTCTGTCTGTCTGTCTGACTCTCTCTGGTAGTGGTCTCTCTCTCTGGTCTCTCTCTCTCTCTCTCTCTCTCTCTGGGTCTCTCTCTCTCTAGTGGTCTCTTCTCTCTCTCTCTGGTCTCTCTGGTGCTCTCTCTCTCTCTCTCTCTCTCTCTCTCTTGTCTCTTGGTTGTCTGATCTCTCTCTCTCTCTCTCTCTAGTGGGTAGTCTCTCTCTCTCTCTCTCTGATCTCTCTCTCTCTCTCTCTCTGGTTGTCTCTCTGTCTGTCTTTCTCTGTTAGTCTCCTGGTGTCTGACTGTGGGTCTGGTCTGTCTCTCTGTCTCTGTCTCTCTCTCTCTGTGATCTCTGGGTCTCTGATCTGGGTGTCTGTCTAGTGGGTAGTGGTCTCTCTCTAGTCTCTCTCTCTCTGTCTCTGATAGTGGGTCTCTCTCTCTAGTCTCTCTCTCTGGTTTTGTCTGTCTAGTGTCTCTCTCTCTCTCTCTCTCTCTCTCTCTGTCTCTGTCTCTCTCTCTCTCTCTCTAGTGGTCTCTGTCTCTCTCTCTGGTCTCTCTCTCTCTCTCTCTCTCTCTGGTCTCTCTCTAGTGGTTAGTGGTAGTGGTCTCTCTCTGGGTCTCTCTCTCTCTCTCTCTCTCTCTGTCTCTAGTCTCTCTCTCTGTCTCTCTCTCTCTCTCTAGTGGTCTCTCTCTCTGTCTCTCTCTCTCTCTCTCTCTCTCTCTGGTCTCTCTCTCTCTCTGGTCTCTCTCTAGTGGTGATCTCTCTCTCTCTCTGTCTCTCTCTCGCTCTCTCTCTCTCTCTCTCTGGTGGGTCTCTCTCTCTCTCTCTCTCTCTCTCTCTCTGGTCTCTCTCTGGTCTCTCTCTCTCTCTCTCTCTTGTCTCTCTCTCTCTCTCTCTCTCTCTCTCTCTCTCTCTCTCTCTCTCTCTCTCTCTCTCTCTCTCTCTCTCTGATAGTGGGTCTCTCTCTCTCTCTCTCTCTCTCTCTCTCTCTCTCTCTCTCTCTCTCTCTGATCTCTCTCTCTCTCTCTCTCTCTTTCCTTTCAGATATATATATATATATATAGACACACACACACACACACACATATCCATGGCCATTGACCGTGTCATAGAGCACACCCTTACTGTTAGCCAGGGGTGGCCATTGACACCTCCACGACGGGAAAGAAGGATGAGGTGATGCAGAAAACAACTCGTCACCTGAGTGGCCTTTTGTATGTGGAATAAGAATCATTTGGTTTGTGACTTGCGCCTTACTTAACTGTCTGGGATTTTCATTACGGATGTAACGACACATTATTGTAGAGATGTCAAAGCAAGGCGGTAGCGGTGTGGTCGCCATGGCTTACAGCTAGGTCATGCCTCATTTGTCCCTTCTTCTTTCTTTCTTTCTTTATTTATTTACGTTTTATCTGCTTATTATTTATTAATTAATTTATTTACTAATATATTTTTATTTATTTATCCATTCACTCATTTATTGTTTGTTTATTTATGTATTGATTTATTTATCTATTTATTCCTTCATTTATTGATATATATATATATATATATATATATATATATATATATATATATATATATATATATATATATATATATATATATATATATATATATATATACTATATATACATAATTATTCATCTATTTAATTTCTTATTTGCTTGCTTGTTTATATATTTATTTAGTTTTCTATGAAGCGGTTGATTCATTACTTGGTGTATTTGTTTATTTACTTATTTATCTACTCATTTACTGGTTTCTGAATCTCTTTTGTTTCGCCTGTCTTTCATTCTATTGTTTATTAAGTTTGAGGTCAATGTAAATGATCAAGGGAGTCAATAGACAAGGGGGTGAATAGACAAGGGAGTGAATAGCCAATGGAGTGAATAGCCAATGGAGTGAATAGCCAATGGAGTGAATAGCCAAGGGGGTGAATAGCCAATGGAGTGAATAGCCAATGGAGCGAATAGCCAATGGAGTGACTAGTCAAGGGAGTGACTAGCCAATGGAGTGAATAGCCAATGGAGTGAATAGCCAAGGGAGTGAATAACCAAGGGAGTGAATAGCCAATGGAGTGAATGGAGTGACTAGCCAAGGGAATGAATGGAGTGAATAGCCAAGGGAGTGAATAGCCAAGGGAGTGAATAGCCAAGGGAGTGAATAGCACATGGAGTGAATAGCCAAGGGAGTGAATAGCCAAGGGAGTGAATAGCAAGGGAGTGAATAGCACATGGAGTGAATAGTCAATGCAGTGAATAGTTAATGGAGTGAATAGCCAAGGGAGTGAATAACCAAAGGAGTGAATAGCCAAAGGAGTGACTAGCCAATGGAGTGAATAGCCAATGGCGTGAATAGCCAATGGAGGGAATAGCCAATGGAGTGAATGGAGTGACTAGCCAAGGGAGTGACTAGCCAAGGGAGCGAATAGCCAAGGGAGTGAATAGCACATGGAGTGAATAGTCAATGTAGTGAATAGTTAATGGAGTGAATAGCCAAAGAAGTGAATAGCCAATGGAGTGAATAGCTAGGGGTTGAATAGTTAATGGAGTGAATGGCCAATGGAGTGAATAGCAAATGGAGTGAATGAAGTGACTAGCCAATGGAGTGAATAGCCAATGGAGTGAATAGCACATGGAGTGAATAGGCAATGGAGTGAATAGCCAATGGAGTGAATAGGCAATGGAGTGAATAGCACATGGAGTGAATAGGCAATGGAGTGAATAGCACATGGAGTGAATAG
>JAXRKP010002903.1:0-5000 GCA_037039925.1 Doris montereyensis | reverse complement strand
CCATTGAGTTCATGTTATATACATCCATCCATTGAGTTCATGATATATACATCCATCTATTGAGTTCATGATATATACATCCATCTATTGAGTTCATGATATATACATCCATCCATTGAGTTCATGATATAAACATCCATCCATTGAGTTCATGATATATACATCCATCCATTGAGTTCATGATATATACATCCATCTATTGAGTTCATGATATATACATCCATCCATTGAGTTCATGATATATACATCCATCTATTGAGTTCATGATATATACATCCATCCATTGAGTTCATGATATATACATCCATCTATTGAGTTCATGATATATACATCCATCCATTGAGTTTATGATATATACATCCATCCATTGAGTTCATGATATATACATCCATCTATTGAGTTCATGATATATACATCCATCTATTGAGTTCATGATATATACATCCATCTATTGAGTTCATGATATATACATCCATCCATTGAGTTCATGATATATACATCCATCTATTGAGTTCATGATATATACATCCATCCATTGAGTTCATGATATATACATCCATCTATTGAGTTCATGATATATACATCCATCCATTGAGTTCATGATATATACATCCATCTATTGAGTTCATGATATATACATCCATCCATTGAGTTCATGATATATACATCCATCCATTGAGTTCATGATATATACATCCATCTATTGAGTTCATGATATATACATCCATCTATTGAGTTCATGATATATACATCCATCCATTGAGTTCATGATATATACATCCATCCATTGAGTTCATGATATATACATCCATCCATTGAGTTCATGATATATACATCCATCCATTGAGTTCATGATATATACATCCATCCATTGAGTTCATGATATATACATCCATCCATTGAGTTCATGATATATACATCCATCCATTGAGTTCATGATATATACATCCATATATTGAGTTCATGTTACACATCCATCCATTGAGTTCATGATATACACATCCATCCATTGAGTTCATGTTACACACATCCATCCATTGAGTTCATGATATACACATCCATCCATTGAGTTCATGTTACACACATCCATCCATTGAGTTCATATTACACACATCCATCCATTAAGTTCATGTTACACACACCCATATCTAAGAATTATGACACCCCAGTGTTTCAGTATGATTTAAAATGGTTTTTCCCCGACTGCTCTATAAACAGCCAATGGATCTTTAATGTGCACAGAGTCTTGTGAACTACCTACGACAGCTCCGTGTTATCGTCATTCTCCAATGGGAATGGGTGTCGATGCACCTATCTGGACGAGGCGAGGTTTTGGGGAAAGAGTTGTTAACTTCACTTTAAGTAACTCGAGAACATTTTTGACCGCCTGGACTTGTTGCAGCGACAATGTGATTGAGATCTGATCCTTGCATCTGGACCACCGATTCCCCTCAAGCCATTGGCAAAACGAGCCACCATTGGGTGGCGTCAAACAAAATCAACAAATAAAAGAGACAAAAATGACAAAATGTGACAAAGCTCACAAAGGAGAAATCATGGGGTGGCGTTAAAGAAGTCAACAATTAAAGTGATGAAACGTGACAAAATGACAAATCTCACAAAGTTGATATACGGTGGCATCAAAAAGTCAACGACTAAAAGAGACGAAAAGGAACAAAAAGAGACAAATTTCACGAAGGAGACACCATAAGGTGGCGTCAGAGAAGTCAACAACTAAAAGTGACAACAAGTGATCAAAAATGACAAATCTCACAAAAGAGACACCATAGGGTGACGTCAAAAAAGTCAACAACTAAAACTGACAAGTGATAAAAGTGACAAAACTCAAAAAGGAGACACCATTCGATGGCGTCAATGACGTCAACCACTGAAAGAGACAAAAAGTGACAAAAAGTGACAAATATCACCAAAGAGACAGAACAAACCGAAGCTTCAAAATATTTTTTGTTCTCCACCCTTTGAAGAGCTTGATTGCTTGTTTCTTTCTTTCAAGTAACCCTGTCCACGATGGTGGTGATTGCAGTGTCGTAAGTGACTAATATTTCTCACGACTGTCAAGTTAAAATATCAGCTACTTAAAAAAAAAAGGAACATCCGTAAAGATTTGTAAATAATAAAACAAAATATTTTGAAAACCTGTTATTGAATATTTAGTATTCTAAATTTGGTGACATAATCTGATTTCTTTAAAAACAATTGAAAATGGTTTTGGGATCAATCTCTCGAATGAGTTTGTAAATGTTTTGTTCAGAATAATATGTCGATCGTCTATTAACTACGTCAAAGCACTCTTTTAAAACATGTAGAACATTGAAGAGATGTCACCCTTTGTCGTTCATCACACACTAGACGTAAATGCCTCACCTGGTCAAAGAGGAACGCATTGGCTAGATATTTACATAGATATATCACTCTTTGTACCCAGTCAAAGGCAAACGAATTTGGTAGATATTTACACAGATATATCACTCTTTGTACGCAGTCAAAGGCGAACGAATTGGCTAGATATTTACACAGATATATCACTCTTTGTACCTAGTCAAAGGCAAACGAATTGGCTAGATATTTACACAGATATATCACTCTTTGTACCCAGTCAAAGGCAAACGAATTGGCTAGATATTTACACAGATATATCACTCTTTGTACCTAGTCAAAGGCAAACGAATTGGCTAGATATTTACACAGATATATCACTCTTTGTACCCAGTCAAAGGCAAACGAATTGGCTAGATATTTACACAGATATATCACTCTTTGTACCTAGTCAAAGGCAACCGAATTGGCTAGATATCAATGCAGGTTAATGAGTGCGAGTACTTGGTCATGATCCATGCTCACCTTTGGATAGACAGTAGCCATGCATCTTGTATCTGTATGATGACACAATTTTCGTAGAATTTATTTCGACGGAGCTGTTAGATATACGTATGAAAATAAATATAAATATGGATATACGAATATATATATATATATATATATATATATATATATATATATATATATATATATATATATATATATATATATATATATATATTATATATACATGCATACATATAAATATAAATATTAATATATACATATAAATATAGCTTAAATATAAACAAGAATACAGATACATGTATATATAAATGTATAATAAAATTAGGTATAATTATAGATATTGAATATCAAAACAAATCTACATGTACGAATATAAATCAAACATAAATATAAATGTTCTAATAGCTATAAACATAATACACAAATATAAATATATCCACAAATATAAAAAGTATAATGTATAAGTAAGAATATAAATATATCCACAAATATAAATATATCCACGAATATAAATATATCCACAAATATAAATATATCCACAAATAATATTATAATGTATAAGAAAGAACAAGTAATCCAAACAGCTATAAGAAAAGTGAAATTAGAAAAAGCCCCAGGAGCAGATCAAGTTTATTCAGAAATGATTAAAAACCAAGGGAGAGAGACAGACACACTACTACATGCAATATGTTAACAAGCATGGAAGTCCAAACAGGTGCCAGACGACTGGGAAAAGGAACAGTAGTACCAATACATAAGAAAGGATCAACTATGGAATGCTCAAACTATAGAGGGATATCATTACTTAACGTTCCAGGAAGAGTATATGCCAGGATACTGGAAATGAGACTAAGGAAAAGAGTAGAGGATCAGATTGAAGAGCATCAGAGTGGATTTAGACCAGGAAGAAGTGTACAAGACCACATATTTACAATTATACAAATAATAGAAAAAAATCCTTGAGAGAAACATTGACTTGCACCTGTTTTATTGACTTAGAAAAGGCATTTGGCACTGTGAGGAAGGACGAACTATGGCATTCCTTAAACGAAGACAATGTAGAGCAAAATTTAATAGAAGCCATTAAAAGTTTTTACAATAAACCAACATGTGCAGTGAGAGTAGCTGGAATTATATCTGCAGAATTTGATGTAGATATAGGAGTAAGACAGGGTTGTATCCTAAGTCCTCTTTTGTTTATCACATTGATGGATTCAGTCGCAAAGGCATCCTCAAAAATGAAGAAAATGAATGTAGGTATGTGGAAGCTCAAACCAGTAAATGTATCAATGCTTTCATTTGCCGATGATTTAGTTCTGTTTGGAAAATCAGAAAGTGGCCCTCAGTCGAATATCAACATTATGAAAAATGAACTAAATAAAAGAGGAATGAAAGTAAACGGAAAGAAAACAAAAACAATGCTTGTAACTAGGGAAGCTAAAGCACAAAATCTTAAATTGAGCAGGGAGTATTTAGAACAAGTTCAAAGCTACAATTTCCTAGCAGTAATGATTAATTCAGAGGGGAAACTAAACGAAGAAATCAGCCAGAGAATCAAAAAGGCATGTGCAATATATAACTATCTAGGAAAGGCATTTGTAGGTAAGCAAGAATTGTCAACAGAAACCAAAAGTGCAGTATACAATACAGTTTATTGTCCTACTCTCCCCTATGGCAGCGAAACTTGGACTTCAGGCAGTAGAGAATACAGTAGCTGAAATGAAATATCTAAGAAGAGTAGTAGGGAAAATTAAAAGAGACAAAATCAGAAACACAACAATAAGAGATCAAACCAAAGCAGATGGCATAAAAACTAAGATAGAAACAAATCAATTGAGATGGTTTGGGCATGTAAACGGAATGAATAACAATAGAATAGCTAAATCAGTATACAGAGCTAAATCCTAAGGTAAAAGACCAAAAGGCAGATCTCGGAAAAAGAGGAAGAAGATATAAAAGAGGCATTGAAACATAGAAATGTAACTTTTTTTGGAAGGAAACAGAAAATGCCAAGACAGGGCATCCTGGAGAAAGATCATCTCGGGCATCTGAACCTATAAACCGAAAGGTAGAATGGGAAATGATAAAGAAAGAAAGAATAAGAAAGAATATAAATATATCCAGAAATATCCACAAATATAAATATTATAATG
>JAXRKP010002902.1:10000-30000 GCA_037039925.1 Doris montereyensis | reverse complement strand
AGTGACAACCAAATGTAATGGTAGTATAAGTAGACAACCAAATGTAATGGTAGTATAAGTAGACAACCAAATGTAATGATAGTATAAGTAGACAACCAAATGTAATGGTAGTTATAAGTAGACAACCAAATGTAATGATAGTATAAGTAGATAACCAAATGTAATGGTAGTATAAGTAGACAACCAAATGTAATGGTAGTATAAGTAGACAACCAAATGTAATGGTAGTATATAGTAGACAACCAAATGTAATGTAGTATAAGTAGACAACCAAATGTAATGGTAGTATAAGTAGACAACCAAATGTAATGGTAGTATAAGTAGACAACCAAATGTAATGGTAGTATAAGTAGACAACCAAAATGTAATGGTAGTATAAGTAGACAACCAAATGTAATGGTAGTATAAGTAGACAACCAAATGTAATGGTAGTATAAGTAGACAACCAAATGTAATGGTAGTATAAGTAGACAACCAAATGTAATGGTAGTATAAGTAGACAACCAAAGGGATAAGTAGACAACCAAATGTAATGTAATGTAGTAGTATAAGTAGACAACCAAATGTAATGGTAGTATAAGTAGACAACCAAATGTAATGGTAGTATAAGGTAGACAACCAAATGTAATGGTAGTATAAGTAGACAACCAAATGTAATGGTAGTATAAGTAGACAACCAAATGTAATGGTAGTATTAAGTAGACAACCAAATGTAATGGTAGTATAAGTAGACAACCAAATGCAATGGTAGTATAAGTAGACAACCAAATGTAATGGTAGTATAAGTAGACAACCAAATGTAATGGTAGTATAAGTAGACAACCAAATGTAATGGTAGTATAAGTAGACAACCAAATGTAATGGTAGTATAAGTAGACAACCAAATGTAATGGTAGTATAAGTAGACAACCAAATGTAATGGTAGTATAAGTAGACAACCAAATGTAATGGTAGTATAAGTAGACAACCAAATGTAATGGTAGTATAAGTAGACAACCAAATGTAATGGTAGTATAAGTAGACAACCAAATGAAATGGTAGTATAAGTAGACAACCAAATACAATGGTAGTATAAGTAGACAACCAAATACAATGGTAGTATAAGTAGACAACCAAATGTAATGGTAGTATAAGTAGACAACCAAATGTAATGGTAGTATAAGTAGACAACCAAATGTAATGGTAGTATAAGTAGACAACCAAATGTAATGGTAGTATAAGTAGACAACCAAATACAATGGTAGTATAAGTAGACAACCAAATGTAATGGTAGTATAAGTAGACAACCAAATGTAATGGTAGTATAAGTAGACAACCAAATGTAATGGTAGTATAAGTAGACAACCAAATGTAATGGTAGTATAAGTAGTACAACCAATGTAATGGTAGTATAAGTAGACAACCAATGAATGGTAGTATAAGTAGACAACCAAATACAATGGTAGTATAAGTAGACAACCAAATACAATGGTAGTATAAGTAGACAACCAAATGTAATGGTAGTATAAGTAGACAACCAAATACAATGGTAGTATAAGTAGACAACCAAATACAATGGTAGTATAAGTAGACAACCAAATACAATGGTAGTATAAGTAGACAACCAAATGTAATGGTAGTATAAGTAGACAACCAAATGTAATGGTAGTATAAGTAGACAACCAAATACAATGGTAGTATAAGTAGACAACCAAATGTAATGGTAGTGTACGTAGACAACCAAATGTAATGGTAGTATAAGTAGACAACCAAATGTAATGGTAGTATAAGCCTGGTATTGATCTTCAAGGTTATAGTTATAGTCATTTCTAATCTGGGGATTTACATTAATGCCATGTTCGTAATGAATGCTGTTTTATGATGAAATATAATATGCCTGTTCTGTAGGGACTTTGCTTGGTAGGTGAATCGTCTTGTTTTCTTTCATGATATCAATTCCTACTGTAACTTTAAGTGAATTCAGAGGGTATATGATCTGCTGGAAATAACTCAAAATTATGCTCTAGAGGCTTTCCCACCTTATAGTGAAACATACGTTTTATGAATTGTGTGGAAAGCTTCACTCAGTGATATTTTTATATATATCTCTTTGCAAATTTGATAGAATTGAGCAGAGGATGCAAGCCGGACGCCATTCATTCGGCATTTGGAAACACCTCTCAGGAAATGGTGGTGATGTGGACCACATCGATGGAGTGCTCCACTCACGTCTACTATTCCAGTCACCCCTGGCAACTGAACTTCACCGTCAACGGGGACGTGAAAAAGCTTGAGTGTGAGAATAAACAATCTCCAATGTTTATGCACAGGGCAGTGCTTAAGGTATGAAATGGCTTGGTGAGAGTGAAGGTATGAAATGGCTTGGTGAGAGCGAAGGTATGAAATGGCTTGGTGAGAGTGAAGGTATAAAATGGCTTGGTGAGAGCGAAGGTATAAAATGGCTTGGTGAGAGTGAAGGTATGAAATGACTCGGTGAGAGTTGAGGTATGAAATGACTTGGTGAGAGTGAAGGTATGAAATGACTTGGTGAGAGTTAAGGTATGCAATGACTTGGTGAGAGTTAAGGTATGAAATGACTTGGTGAGAGTTAAGGTATGAAATGACTTGGTGAGAGTTAAGGTATGCAATGACTTGGTGGGAGTGAAGGTATGAAATGACTTGGTGAGAGTTAAGGTATGAAATGACTTGGTGAGAGTGAAGGTATGAAATGACTTGGTGAGAATGAAGGTATGAAATGACTTGGTGAGAGCGAAGGTAGGAAGTGGCTTGATGAGAGTGAAGGTATGCAATGACTTGGTGAGAGTGAAGGTATGCAATGACTTGGTGAGAGTTAAGGTATGAAATGACTTGGTGAGAGTTAAGGTATGAAATGACTTGGTGAGAGTTAAGGTATGAAATGACTTGGTGAGAGTTAAGGTATGAAATGACTTGGTGAGAGTGAAGGTAGGAAGTGGCTTGGTGAGAATGAAGGTATGAAATGACTTGGTGAGAGTGAAGGTATGAAATGACTTGGTGAGAGTGAAGGTATGAAATGACTTGGTGAGAGTGAAGGTATGAAATGACTTGGTGAGAGTGAAGGTATGAAATGACTGGGTGAGAGTGAAGGTATGAAATGACTTGGTGAGAGTGAAGGTATGAAATGACTTGGTGAGAGTGAAGGTATGAAATGACTGGGTGAGAATGAAGGTATGAAATGACTTGGTGAGAGTGAAGGTATGAAATGACTTGGTGAGACTGAAGGTATGAAATGACTTGGTGAGAGTGAAGGTATGAAATGACTTGGTGAGAGTTAAGGTAGGAAGTGGCTTGGTGAGAGTGAAGGTATGAAATGACTTGGTGAGAGTGAAGGTAGGAAGTGGCTTGGTGAGAGTGAAGGTATGAAATGACTTGGTGAGACTGAAGGTAGGAAGTGGCTTGGTGAGAGTGAAGGTAGGAAGTGGCTTGGTGAGAGTGAAGGTAGGAAGTGGCTTGGTGAGAGTGAAGGTATGAAATGACTTGGTGAGAGTGAAGGTATGAAATGACTTGGTGAGAGTTAAGGTATGCAATGACTTGGTGAGAGTGAAGGTATGAAATGACTTGGTGAGAGTGAAGGTATGAAATGACTTGGTGAGAGTGAAGGTATAAAATGACTTGGTGAGAGTGAAGGTATGAAATGACTTGGCGAGAGTGAAGGTAGGAAGTGGCTTGGTGAGAGTGAAGGTATGAAATGACTTGGTGAGAGTGAAGGTAGGAAGTGGCTTGGGGAGAGTGAAGGTAGGAAGTAGCTTGGTGAGAGTGAAGGTAGGAAGTGGCTTGGTGAGAGTGAAGGTAGGAAGTGGCTTGGTGAGAGTGAAGGTAGGAAGTCGCTTGGTGAGAGTGAAGGTATGAAATGACTTGGTGAGAGTGAAGGTAGGAAGTGGCTTGGTGAGAGTGAAGGTAGGAAGTAGCTTGGTGAGAGTTAAGGTAGGAAGTGGCTTGGTGAGAGTGAAGGTAGGAAGTAGCTTGGTGAGAGTTAAGGTAGGAAGTGGCTTGGTGAGAGTTAAGGTAGGAAGTAGCTTGGTGAGAGTGAAGGTAGGAAGTAGCTTGGTGAGAGTGAAGGTAGGAAGTAGCTTGGTGAGAGTGAAGGTAGGAAGTGGCTTGGTGAGAGTGAAGGTAGGAAGTGGCTTGGTGAGAGTGAAGGTATGAAATGACTTGGTGAGAGTGAAGGTATGAAATGACTTGGTGAGAGTGAAGGTATGAAATGACTTGGTGAGAGTGAAGGTATGAAATGACTTGGTGAGAGTGAAGGTATGAAATGACTTGGTGAGAGTGAAGGTATGAAATGACTTGGTGAGAGTGAAGGTATGAAATGACTTGGTGAGAGTGAAGGTATGAAATGACTTGGTGAGAGTGAAGGTATGAAATGACTTGGTGAGAGTGAAGGTATGAAGTGGCTTGGTGAGAGTGAAGGTATAAAATGACTTGGTGAGAGTGAAGGTATGAAGTAGCTTGGTGAGAGTGAAGGTATGAAATGACTTGGTGAGAGTGAAGGTAGGAAGTGGCTTGGTGAGAGTGAAGGTATGAAATGACTTGGTGAGAGTGAAGGTAGGAAGTGGCTTGGTGAGAGTGAAGGTATGAAATGACTTGGTGAGAGTGAAGGTAGGAAGTAGCTTGGTGAGAGTGAAGGTATGAAATGACTTGGTGAGAGGGAAGGTAGGAAATGACTTGGTGAGAGTGAAGGTATGAAATGACTTGGTGAGAGTGAAGGTATAAAATGACTTGGTGAGAGTGAAGGTATGAAATGACTTGGTGAGAGTGAAGGTATGAAGTGGCTTGGTGAGAGTGAAGGTAGGAAGTGGCTTGGTGAGAGTGAAGGTAGGAAGTGGCTTGGTGAAAGTGAAGGTAGGAAGTGGCTTGGTGAGAGTGAAGGTAGGAAGTGGCTTGAGGGGAGTTGACTGCATTTTTGTAATGAAAATCCAAGATGCCAGCATTTTCATGTCAACCTCATGATAAACATATTTTTTTCTCGGTTATGTTTTCAGCTAATTTAGACATGCTGAGTTCAATGGCAGTGGTTGAAGCCGTCTGTTTTTGATATTTATAAAAATCACGTTCAGGACTTCTCTTTCACCTCCCACACCTCCCTCCTCCTTCCTCCCTCCTCCCTCCTCCTCCTGAATTATTCCTTAGTCCACTAGAAATGATGGAGGGTGGGATATATTCCAATAGAATGAAGGAATTTCATTACAAATAAATCACCAATTTCTTGCACTTTTTCCTCTGACAGAACCTGAAGCCTGGAAGCATTGTTTTCTATCTGCCCATCAGCAATGGTTTTGACAGTATCCCCTTTTACTTCAAGGTTCCAGACTTTGACAAGGTATATGAAGTGTTTGACTTTTTCTTTCTATATATTTTAGCGAGTTGACGTATTGATGTGGTGTATTACAAGGATGTAATATGTATGTCTTATATATATATATATATATATATATATATATATATATATATATATATATATATATTATATATATATATATATAATATATATATATATATATATATATATATATATATATATATATATATATATTATAGATATGTTTATATATTATACATATGTTTATATATTACAATTTTTTTTCTCTCTTTTCAAGCCATCTCACTTCATAGTATTTAATGACTTGGCTACAACTCATCAAAAGGATTTTGTGAAGTACTTACTAGAGGATTCTTACACCCGTGCGTTTACAAGCCTTTTCTATTTGAGTGAGCCGCAGACGCTGTTATCAGAAGAGGTATGAATTCTCATCCTGGCTTTTTCTAGGTTTTTCTCTCCTTTTTGATTTTACTTATGTAGAGTGTTATATTTGATTTCCTTATCTTCTCACTCGTTATATGTTTTTATCTGAGGTCAAAACTTGATGACTGCTTTCTTCACATTCACCTTTGGATCCTATCTTTACTGGAAGATGCTCATGGATTTCAGGCACTATTAAAAAATTCATCTAAGATCCTTGAAGCTTTTTTTTCTTCTTCTGAAGAAGAAGACCACTTATCATTTGTACAAGGGATGTACCAGTTGTTAAGAGGGAAAATGAGATAGTTGACTCTCCAATAAAGACATTACTCATTAATAGAATCCATTAGACTTTTCCTTTGAAGAATCTAGAACGACCGGAGTAGGAGTTGATTCATATGCTTAGGGTTATCATCATTTGTAAACATATCACTACTGTCTTGATGAAAACATGGATCCACCATTGATGAATTTTTTATTTGGGAGTTAGAAAAAAGTATTTAATATTTGCTGAAATACGTAGCGATGAAAAGACTCTTTAAAAAAACCTGTCTTGAACACAGTTGTATATGTTTTATTAACCCCGATATTTTTTACCATACATATAATGTGCTATTGTGTATCGATTTATGACGTTTATAAGTACTCATTCATACCACAAACTACCACTTTCTGGAATCCTTTTGCCTAACTGGGTCGTTATGTACCAGATAAATGAACAGTTCAGGACCGCTTTATCAAAACGTAGACATGAAAAAGCCACAAATGAAGAGTCAATGATTTGCTCAAACTTGAGACACTTTAGAGTACCCAATACAGATACACATATAAATGAAATACAGATACACATATAAATGAAATACAGATACACATATAAATGAAATACAGATACACATATAAATGAAATACAGATACACATATAAATGAAAAAAGAGGATGCATTTGGGGTATACACAATGATGTTTTCTTACAATTGCAGAGATATATCCTGTGACGGTTTCATGACAAATCTTGTCTGTAAGATTGTGTTACAAACAAAATGTGTAAGTGAGGTACAAATAAATTGGTAGCCAGGCTTACCTTCTTTATAAAGGGAAGCTTTTTGCAAGACCGAATGACTTTTATTATGCTATAGGTGAAATAGGCATAAGGGTCACATCTTTTTTCCTGTTTATTTCCCGCCTGACGAACGGGCATTATATAAACATGTCATGTAAACTCAAATTACATATATGTCTTAAGTAAATCACATGAATGTGATTTTTCCTTCCTTCCAGGCTGATTGAATTGAAATTATTTTGTCTGTTTGTAGGGTGGTGACAGTTTTTTGCACTTGCTTAGGGATCCTGCTGTTAGTCTCCCACTCATGACTGGAGCCGATTGGGGTAAAGGTGAGCTGCAAGTTAAAGTAAATATTTACTACGTTTGAGCTGCATGTTAAGTGAAATGGTAACGGTTGAGCTGTTCATTAATATGAATAGTTATAGTTGAGCGGCACGTTAAAATAAATAGTTACGGCTGAGATGTATGTTAAAATAGATAGCTAAGGGTGAGCTGTTTGGCACGATAAATAGATGTGGGTGAGCTGTTTGGCACGATAAATAGATGTGGGTGAGCTGTTTGGCACGATAAATAGATGTGGGTGAGCTGTTTGGCACGATAAATAGATGTGGGTGAGCTGTTTGGCACGATAAATAGATGTGGGTGAGCTGTTTGGCACGATAAGTAGATGTGGGTGAGCAGTACTTTAAAGTGAATTGTTACAAGTGAGCTGCACATTAAAATGAATAGCCATGGATGAGCTGTTCATGAAAATAGATAGTTATGGGTGTGTTGTACGTTAAAATTAATTATTACGGGCAAAGTATTTCTTTTCCGTGTTTTCCTTTTGTTTGTCTCTTGTGTTTATTTTTTTATTTTTTGTTTTTTTTAGGTCAAAATTGTTTCTTTTGTTTTCAATGATGTATAATTGATAAAAATTGCAATGGAAAGGCTTTTTGACTCTGGAAAACTATTAATCATCCATAGAATGTAAGCAACTTTCAAAGCTTCTTAAAGAAGCTGTAGTCATTTCAGTTTGGGTGATGCTAATTACTATCATCCCTTTCAAAGCTTCTTAAAGAAGCTGTAGTCATTTGAGTTTGGGTGATGCTAATTACTATCATCCCTTTCAAAGCTTCTTAAAGAAGCTGTAGTTATTTCAGTTTGGGTGATGCTAATTACTATCATCCCTTTCAAAGCTTCTTAAAGAAGCTGTAGTCATTTCAGTTTGGGTAATGCTAATTACTATCATCCCTTTCAAAGCTTCTTAAAGAAGCTGTAGTCATTTCAGTTTGGGTGATGCTAATTACTATCATCCCTTTCAAAGCTTCTTAAAGAAGCTGTAGTCATTTCAGTTTTGGTGATGCTAATTACTATCATCTTGGGCTTTTACAGAAGCAGAATCCAAATTGCCTTGTGATCGCCAGCTGTTTTCATTGCCTGGCTCGGGCTGGCCAATTCAAAACAGTGCCAGATGGTACAGTCATGATGTCGGTCCCGTCCATTTTGTAAGGCAAGTGCCTGCCATTTGATCTGCGGTCTGGAATTTTCTTTTGTTTTCTTTGTATCTGTCTTTTTTATTAGAACAAATTCTGTAATTGTTTTTTCATTGTCTACGTTCGTTGATTTTTCTGTTTTAAACAGAGCGATACGTTTTCTTCTCCAATGTGATAAGTGTTGTGGGCGGTTGGCATGTGCTGCTGGTAAGTCCTACTTCTTTTTCTTTTAGATCTACTCTTTTACATGTCTTTCCGGCTTTCTGTTTCCTTTTAATTCACACTGAGATCAGTGCATAATAAAACGGAGCATAAGGTAAATTCCAGTGAAACTAATCTTCCCTTGTGATATCAGGTTTGTACCCTTTAGTATTTAAATAAAGAAAAAAATAGATTTTATGATTTATCATGAAGTTTTAATTACGCTTTTCAGTTCCCCTCTCACTCATTGAGAGGTGCTACTGATAGGTCCTACTTCGTTCCTTTCTTCCACAATTTTCTCTTTCATCATGCTGTTTTCTCTTTCATCATGCTGTTTTCTCTTTCTTCATGCTGTTTTCTCTTTCTTCATGCTGTTTTCTCTTTCATCATGCTGTTTTCTCTTTCTTCATGCTGTTTTCTCTTTCTTCATGCTGTTTTCTCTTTCTTCATGCTCTTTTCTCTTTCTTCATGCTACTCTTTCTTCATGCTGTTTTCTCTTTCTTCATGCTGTTTTCTCTTCTTCATGCTGTTTTCTCTTTCTTCATGCTGTTTTCTCTTTCTTCATGCTGTTTTCTCTTTATTTTACCCTGAGATCGCTGCATGGTTTAACAGGAGTAGGTTTCAATGAAACAAACATTCATTGTGATGTGAGCGATTTAAGCTACGTTCTGTTGTTGAACCTTGATGAGCTGTTCAATTGAGATGTGAGCGATTTAAGCTACGTTCTGTTGTTGAACCTTGATGAACTGTTCAATGGAGATGTGTTGTTTATAAGGAACAATTAATTTACACTTTTGTTGCCTTCTTTCTTGGCTTATCTTTTTCATTTAGAATATTTCATTTAATACTAGATGTATACAAAAATTAAAACAGCTGGGGAAAAAAGTATAGCTGGTAATTTTGTCGAGAATATAAAGCATTCCATAATCCCTCTCCTCTCTCTCTCTCTAACCCCCCTACCCCCTTCCCCCTCCCTTTTCTGTGTACCACTAATGTGTTATTAAGTAACGGAGGAGGAAGAACAGTGTTTGTTTACTGTTTATTGAATATTTTTATTTTGAAAAATGAGAAAGAGGTTAACAAATTTTCATTCGCTATCATTTACCACTTAGGTATTCATCGAGAGTTTTTCTAGAGGGCGACCCAGAAGAGGCAAAGAACATGCAGGCATGGATGGTTGCCGATTTGACTAAAGTGAATGAGAACAGGAAACAAACTCCCCTTGGGTCATAGCCATGGGCATGGATCCAATGTATTGTTCAGGCGACAGCCACAGTGTAGGAGATTGCTCTAGGAACGACTCCAAGATCAGACATGGGTCAGTTGTTGTTAACGTAGGAAAAGAAACAAAAGTTTGTTTACACACGTTGCTGCACTGCTGCTCGTCAGTTAATAAATGATTCTTCTTAATTTATTTTGATTTATTTTAAATGCATTTAGCGTTTTTTGTCTTATTAAAAATAATTTTTGTTTCCTGAATAGCTTTGGATTGTAGTTTGTATGTAAAGTATCAGGTCAGGAGTGATGTTATTTTTATAAACACAAAAAGTCTCTGTATAGCGCTTGCTGCATAAACACTTTTAACCCTCCTCCACCATTTAAGGCTTTGCTCTCTCTCTCTCTCTCTCTCTCTCTCTCTCTCTCTCTCTCTCTCTCTCTCTCTCTCTCTCTCTCTCTCTCTCTCTCTCTCTCTCTCTCTCTCTCTCTCTCTCTTTCTCTCTCTCTCTTTCTCTCTCTCTCTCTCTCCTCTCTCTCTCTCCTTCTCTCTCTCTCTCTTCTCTCTCTCTCTCTCTCTCTCTCTCTCTCTCTCTCTCTCTGTCTCTCTCTCTCTCTCTCTCTCTCTGTCTCTCTCTCTCTCTGTCTCTCTCTCTCTGTCTCTCTCTGTCTCTCTCTCTCTCTCTCTGTCTCTGTCTCTCTCTGACTCTCTCTGTCTCTCTGTCTCTGTCTGTCTGTCTGTCTGTCTGTCTGTCTGTCTGTTTGTCTGTCTCTCTCTCTCTCTCTCCCTCCCCCTCTCTATCTCTATCTCTCTCTCTCTCTCTCTCTCTCTCTCTCTCTCTCTCTCTCTCTCTCTCTCTCTCTCTCTCTCTCTCTCTCTCTCTCTCTCTCTCTCTCTCTCTTTTTTCCTAACTCCCTCTCATTTAAGACTTGATTTACATGCAAAAAATGGCTCAGTATTTCAACATTAGGAATTCTATACACATCTATGTTGATGCTCACAATATTTTTCTTTAATTTTTAATCACTGTCATTCAGGCTGGAGGACATTTTCTACAGCTTTGCTGTTGATCTTGTCATAGAGCAGCAAGACGGACCCCTACGAGCGCACCTGGCCTCATTACAAAGGTGTCGTTGTCGCCAGATCTTATGTGGAGCCTGCTGCCCCAGTTGAAATCATCATGGGTTTGGGTAAAATGCCTGCCCCAAACACAAACTCATCTGAGCCTCAGACTGCTGGTAAAGAACAATTTATCACAAAGTTGGGATGTGGGAGGGGAGGGAGGGATATTTTAAGTTTTATTGTGACGTTGTTTGGGCCAATCGAAATATTCTTCTATGTACATAGGTGTTTAAAAAGAGGTTTGCTCAGTGAGACACGTCATCACAGGCCTCACCATGAAAAGTTGTGCTATTGAATATGATCAAGATAGCAAGTGTTGAAAGCCAAGGTGTAATGAAGATTTTAGAGTTGTGATGACATTTAGGTCAAAGTTCACTTTCACCTCACCATTAAAAGTTGTGTTATTGGAAATGATCAAGATAACAAATGTTGAAAGCCAAGGTGTGATGAAGATTTTAGAGTTGTGATGACATTTAGGTCAAAGTTCACTTTCACCTTGGGCGGAATCGAAGTTCATGGCAAACTACCCAGTGAGAGATATCATGCAAACACAGAAGCAGTGGGCTGGTTGTCAAAGGTACTGGCCTTCCTATGTGTAAGTGGGTGGCTGGCGGGTGCTGCCGGTAAGTCTTACTTCTTTCCTTTTCTTCTTTCATTTATCTTTTATCTTGCTGTTTCCTCTTAATTCACCTTGAGATCACCGCAATGGTGGACGGGGTAAATTTCAATGAGATTAACCTAAGTGTAAATGAGCCTCACGTATTACAATTACAACACCCTCCGTGTTAGCCAGGCCTTTCACCTTGTAACTTGTTTTTCTTTCTGTGATAAAAGAAGAGCTTGGCGTGAAGGTTTTTTGTTAGCAGTATATCAGCCTTTGGTTTGGCTGTTTTCCAGTGTCTCGTGGAAATTCCTGTAAAACGACTGTGAAATGCCTTCAAAGGGTGATATCTGATTGCAAAAGTGTGTTGGTACCAAGGGGAATTACTCATAGCAATAAGTGGGATTTGTGTACATATTTGAAAGTATCCCTTTTTGTTTGATTTTCGCCTTGTGTTTTATCAATGGATAAAGGAGACGTATGTATGCTATTTTGGATTATCACGACTGTTTTGTATGAACGATTGACCAACAATCACAAGATGAACACACTACATGAAGCACTATGAAGAGTTTGCTCTGTCACTTCTAGGCAATGCATGTGTAGTCAGCCTGTCCTAATTTGAAAGCTTTAAATCATTTAAAATGAAAAAAAAAATATCCAATATTGATGAAGGGTTGTGCCAGTCCTAAATGTTTAACAGTAAGACTAAGAGGGTTGGGTTATGAGTTTGACAAAAGTGTCTGTCTGATTGTCTTTTAGGCCCAGAGTGGAGAGCCAGTCCGTCTATTGAATGGAGGAGAGAGCTACAGCCGATTGACCATAGAGAATGCAAGCCACCTTCACTGGGAGCTGGTGTCAGCATCGGATAAGTCCGTTCTAGATGACGTGTGGCTTGTCCAATCGCAACACGGCAACTTCAGCCTCTCCAATTTGCCCCACAACATCAGCCATCAGATCAACCAAAGCATCATAGCCATGGGAGGCAAACCTGGAACGTACGACTTCATCGGCACCCTGTCCTCGGACCAGGGCTCTAGTCAAGGTGAAGGTTGGTCCAAGTATTCTCTGTGGTTTGGTTTGGCACTGGTAGGGGCGGCCATTGGAATCGGGTTGGGCACAGTCACCATCAGGTCGTACCTGAAGAGGAGACGCGAATGGAGGCAGGCGCTGGCAGGAAGTTGATAGATCACGGCCGGTGGTCATTTTTATTCTGTTGCCTCCGAATCGGATGGTGATGACGACAACGAAAATGATTTTTGAAATTGACATGTTTGAAAGATCTCAAAGTCTGGATCAAAACTATTAACATCCTACTAGGGTTGATTTTTTTTCTTTGTTTTTTTTTTGTAGAGACGTTCTCCTCCTCTTTGACAAGCTGATACATTGTGTGAAATGAATGTGTGTGATAGTGTGATGCAAATTTGTCTTCTTCTGGAATGCATGAATGTTGTCCACTTAAACATTCAGAAAAATGGTTCTTCTATAAGATTTTGATTGTACCATTTCTGATTCTCTACACCTTAAAAAAGATCTTTGATTTGTAATTTGTATTAAAAAAATCTTGATGGGTGTAATTGATAACTGATAATTTTATGACTTTATGATATTTGGAATGAATGATTGCTACTAGTACTAGTTCCATGTTTTTCTCATTTTGCATTTGACTATTTTTGTCATGATGTCTTTTTATGTACACATGTATATGTTTGATTATGATATGGATACGATGTTTGGTGAAAGCAACATCCAATTGCACTTTTATCTTTTTGTCTTTTTGTTTTTTTCTGTCAATGTTGGAAATGAAGGGAAAATAGGGAGGAAAAATATTTTGTTTAACTGTTTTTCTTCATATTCAAAATAATTGGAATGGTCTCGCAATTTTCATTTGATAACAAGAAACATACATACATTTGAATGTTTTACAATCACCACGATATTATACAGCTACTACTTCTTTCATGTTTTGTCACGTAGATCTGTAATATTTTTGTCCGTCAAGGTAATTTTTACAGGCCTTGGTTTCCTTAAAAAAAATGTTGTGGTATGATTTTATGTGTATTGTATTTAATGAATATTATTGAAGGTATTGGATAGGAAATTCCTAATGTTTGGCTGTCCTTTTATTGCAAATTTGGTTCAACTTGTTTCTTGTACCCGTGTTGTGAAGAAAGCTGTTGATTTAGAGATTTAGAGACAGCTGATAAAAGCCATAACACATAATATAAGGGGTCATTTTAATAGTGTGCCTAAGTCACAAATACGTCATTTAGAGAATAATGTCAAAAATCATGGGCTTTGACACTGTTGGCTTTGGGAATTCCAAGTTTCAAACTGCTGTAAACGTAATGTGTTTTCATCATATCAGTTTCACACTTTTCAGGATGCACGATTTCCTTTTATTCCTAGAACTATCTCTCTTTCTCGTTTTTCACGAAAATGGACATAGGCAAACTATTGAACTGACCCCCTTCAATTTTACCCTACTTGATATGGATTGGAAAGTTTGGTCCACAATCTTTGATAATTTTTCTTTACGAATTTCAAATATTGTATGGTTGTTAAAGACTGTGAATGCTTTATTCTTGTGTAGTAGGTCAGTTTACTTGTGTCTAAATTCTGAAATCTGTTTTTGAGATGAGTTCATTGTCAAACTTATATCATGCCTTCTTTAATCGCTGTGTAATAGATGTACAAAGATTGGAGGATCATTTGTATCTTTTGGCATGACAGTTTATTCAAATACGTTCTTCTCAGTTCTCTGGGGAGAGGCTCATTCGTATCTGAGTTGAATGATGAGAGCAAGAAGAAGGTAGTGTCTTAAAGGTTGTAAAAGTAAAGAAACGATCCATACTCAGAGTTGAGTGTAGGGTAAAAACTACGAAAAATGAGAAAAATTACTGATAATAATGATTATGATGATGATGACATTAGTCTGTTATAGCCAAAGTTCAGTTTGTGTGTGTTTGTCTTATTTCATTAATTTTGTATTTGGAATTTTGAAATTTTAAAAGAAAATTTCTCTCTTGCCCTTTTCCCACTCTTTCTGTCTTTATGCCTCTATCGTCTTGTTTCTGTCTCTTTCTCTCTGTCTGTTTCCTTCCTCCCTCTTGCTCTCTCTGTCATTCTGATTGTTTGTCTGTTTCTCTGTCTATGTCTCTTTCTGCTTGTTTTCTCCTCTCTAACCTTTTCTCTCCCTTTATGCTTTTTGTTGTATCCTTTCAAAACGTTCATTATTTATAAATAACTCATTCCATGTCACTATATCTCATCCTCCTAAAACATATCACTATATCCATATGTGTACCTCTAATAAAACTATACACAAAGAGATGGAATTCAGTTATATCCAATAGCTCTACAATAAAGAGTTACTGAATTCAGTTATATCCAATAGCTCACCATTATATCCAATATTCTACATTATGTGTATCTTTTTACTAATTAAGTCATATCCAATAGCTCTTCAATAAAGAGTTACGGAATTCTTATATCCAATAGCTTCTACAATTATATCCAATGGCTCTACAATAAAGAGTTACGAATTCAGTTATATCCAATAGCTCTACTCTTCAGTTATATCCAATAGCTCTACAATAAAGAGATGGAATTCAGTTATATCCAATAGCTCTACAATAAAGAGATATATCCAATAGCTCTACAATAAAGAGATGGAATTCAGTTATATCCACAGTTTATAAAGAGATGGATTCAGTTATATCCAATAGCTCTACAATAAAGAGTTACGGAATTCAGTTATATCCAATTGCTCTACAATAAAGAGTTACTGAATTCAGTTATATCCAATAGCAGTTTCAGTTATCCAATAGCTCTACAATAAAGAGTTATGGAATACAATAGCTCTACAATAAAGAGTTATGAATTCTTATATCCAATAGCTCTACAATAAAGAGATGGAATTCAGTTATATCCAATAGCTCTACAATAAAGAAGTGGAATTCAGTTATATCCAATAGCTCTACAATAAAGATGTTACGGAATTCAGTTATATCCACAGCTCTACAATAAAGAATTCATATCCAATAGTCTACAATAAAGAGTTACGTTATATCCAATATCTACAATAAGAATTCACGGAATTCAGTTATATCAATAGCTCTACAATAAAGAGTTATGGAATTCAGTTATATCCAATAGCTCTACAATAAAGAGTTATGGAATTCAGTAATGAGTGACTTCCTTTTGATTTCAATGTACTTTTCCTGCTTGGTTGTCGTCGACTTTTAAACGTGACACAGTTCGGATATTTTTATTTTATATTATTAGGTGGGCGTGGCTGTTTACAGGAATCCTTGGCAACATTTTTTTAATCCTACCAAAACCCTGGAGATCCTTAGTTGTGGAAATGCATAAAATCCAATCAAATCAACATGTTTATTGAATTCAACTTCCAAGCAAACAATTATTACAAAACAGTAACTGAATATAAGCAAGCAACAAATGACATATTTTAAAGAATAAAGGACAAATGGCCGTAACTTGCAAAACACATAAGGCTGCAGTCAGAAAACACAGGCCGCGGGGTATGGGGCGAGGTCAGAAGCAGTCGTCGCGCCGACCTGCACTACTGTAAGGTTGGCCTCATTGTGACACGGCAATGTGTTTGTGTGGCGCTGTTTTTCTGCACGCATTCGCTTAGACCAAATGGGAAGGCCTTGTAGGTTCGACACTGTTAATTCTATTGGGTATTTTATGGAAAGTGGCCGCGCCTAGTGTTTGTACTCTACCTAGATCTGCCTGTGTAAAATTTTCGTTTTTTTCTTTTCATTTTCTTTACGTTTGAACAATGGTCATAGTGTATGTCCTGTGATATATTTATTTTGACATTTCCAGTTGACGAACAAAGTTTTTTTTTCGACTGTTATCAAAATTCTCTTTGTTCATTCTTTTTTGGCCTTTTGCCTTCGTGTAACTCTGAGATCCAGTTTATATATCTCAGGATTCATCATTGGTGTGTCTCAACTATGAAATCGTATTGAGGATTTCTCATTTCTTGTGAATATGTGCATGATCAATACTTACAGCTGCTTTTATTTATAACCTTGTGAAGATGATTTGAGAAAAGAAGACCTTTGTCTAGCTGATCAATAGAGGAAGAAATTACGTATCACATTGCAAAAATAAATAAAACATAAGACCCAGTCAGATTAGGATGGGGGCAAGGGAGCGGGGTTAGGTTCAAGCCCTGACAGGTTTCTCAAGTTTTTTTCAAGTAAAACCTACCCCCTCGTACAGCCAGGTGGAAAGACCATCAGATATGGACGGTTAAAAGGAGGTCCCGTGTGCAGATCAGAACACTCTGTGTATGTGGCTGTTTGCAGAGCAGTCCAGGCTAAAAAAATCCTACCAAAACCCCAGAGATTACCTTAGTCGTGGATGTGGGTAAATCAAATCAAATCAAAACCCAGTGAGATGAAGGTTTGAAAACTATGAGCTGCACATTGACACCTCCCACTCAGAGACTCCAACCAAAGGGAAGTAAGGAGTGTGCGGGCAAATGGGGTGTTTGTCTTTTTGTTGTTGTCTTCAATTTTATTAGTATGTTTTACTTAGGGTAGGTTTGAACAGGGGAGTTGTAAGTTTAAGGGCTACAAGTTATTTTCATATTCTCAAATGCAGGTGTTATGAAAACTGTTGAGTCTCAAATTTTTATAGTTTTAAGATTGTTGTGACACTTTTTATTTATCATATTATTTATTTTGCGTGTGGTCACCACAGAAAACTTAACATGAACTGCAGATCATTAATGCAACTATTTATGTCCTTTACTATCATCATTGCATGTTTTTAAAAAAAGAAAGAAGAAAAATAAATCAGTTGCCAAATTTAGTACTTCAGCTATCAGACAATCTCCCTGCCCACTAGCATATTTGGTGTATACACATATTTATGTGTCAGACAATCTCCCTGTCCACTAGCATATTTTGATGTAAGCTACACATGTCTATGTCAGACAATCTCCCTGCCCACTAGCATATTTGGATGTGTGCTACACATGTTTATGTCAGGTTAGACAAATCTCCCTGTCCACTAGCATATTTGGATGTGTGCTACACATGTTTATGTCAGGTTAGACAATCTCCCTGTCCACTAGCATATGTCAGGTATTTGGATGTGTCAGGTTAGACTACACATGTTTATGTCAGGTTAGACAATCTCCCTGCACCTACTAGCATATTTGGATGTGTGCTACACATGTTTATGTCAGGTTAGACAATCTCCCTGTCCACTAGCATATTTTGATGTAAGCTACACATGTCTATGTCAGGTTAGACAATCTCCTGTCCACTAGCATATTTGCCCACCAGCATATTTTGATGTATGCTACACATGTTTATGTCAGGTTAGACAATCTCCCTGTCCACTAGCATATTTGGATGTGTGCTACACATGTTTATCTCAGGGTGTGTTATGAAGTTGAGTGTCTCTTCAACCATTTCTTGCAGTAATAAGCTTCAAGAAGATCCAATTAATTGGTCACCAGCTCATGGGAACGTTATTAAGATTAGTAATTATAATGATAAAGGTGGTTTTATAGTACGTGCTCAAACACAACAGCTAGACTAACCGACTGTACATCGTTTATCCCGCAGTAACAAGCGATTCAAAGGCCTTTAACGTGGGAGCACATACAGTACACAAGTCTGTGAGGCTTTTCATACTGACAATTGACAAGATCTTTCTCTTACTATAGCTTGGTACTCATTCACACCTGAATCAAGTGAGGAAAGTAGAGTGAGATATCTTTCTAAGAGTAAACGTTGTGACAAAAATCCTACCTGTGCCAGACGTGGGGTTTGAACCAGTGTCGTCAGGATTACAAGCTCACAACACTACGATTCAGCTACAACACCTCAGATTAAGATTAAGAGTTATGCCACTGAAGAAAGTCGTTTGAGCATCAGGTAGTCTGTTATTTAGAAGACATTGTTATAGTATTCTATCTATATGTATATTTATCTATATAATTCTGACTTGGCAGTTCTTTGTTCGCCAAAGGCTCTGTTGGTAGGCTATTAAGGTAATCATATTTCACTTATGGGTTTTAAATCATCCCAAGATTGTTTTCCGTTGGAGAACATTTTCTACCAGAAGTGACATTTTGATTACGGTAATTCTTCATTGTTCCCTGTCTTTGAGTAGAATTGTCCACTCAGTAACCTGCCATTTTCAACAGGTTTTATGATTAAAAAGTTGAAATAGTACCATTCGTCTCTAGCAGTGTAATTCAGTATAGGTGTACTGACTCGATCTAATAATCAGTGGTTGATATCTCCGTGTGAAAACATGCTTGTTGATTTTGATTTATTCTTTTCATATTTTCTTTACTGTTGGTTTGATATGTAAGAGACAGTCTTGTGTTATAGCTCATGGTAACTTAATGTGAATGCATAACTCCTGTTTATTTTATTTGTCTTAGTTATCTTAAATTGATTATGCATATTATTCTGCTGCACAAAAGATCTGATATGCCAGTTACGCTATAAATGTTACCCCATCTTTCATTACTATGTTATTGAATTATGCTTCTTTCATCCATTCCTGTGTTCCGTTCAATTTCAAGTTGCTTTTTAAAAATGTTTATTTTAAGTTTCAAAGAAATGACACAGAAAATAATTCTTCTTCTATGAAAAAATCTCCTTTGAATTACTAGCGTGACAAGGAAGATTAATGAATTGTATGGAAGATATATGTCTCAGATGTAATTGGAATGAACTTATGTTAAGAGCTTATTTAGAGGGGAACAATATGGATATAATATGCCTGACTCTATAATGGACAATTATTTCTGTTCACCCTCAGATGATAAATTTCCTTTAACTCTTTCCTCTTGCATGCAGTTACCTTTTGGGTTCACCTTGAGATCACCAGATGCGGTATTAGGGTGATTTACAGTGAAACAAACTGTAAGAGAATGAAGTGTGTATAGTAGAGCATGAGAGAGTTAAGCTGGTAAGGGATGGCAGAAAATGTACAAATTTAAGATACTTTAAACATGGCCAGAAATGGAAGCTAGTTACACAAATAATGAATGTTTTAAAATATGTGCCAAAATACACTGTATATTAGGATAGAAAATACTTATAATTAATCATTGTATATTGTGTGTCTCATACAGGAACCTGTTTGCTTTTGTTCATTTAAAAAAAAATTGAATTTCCTACTCAAGTTTCATAACATGTGTACTCGTATAATCTTTATAGATATTGGAGGCCTTGAGCCAATAGAAAACTCAGTTTGCTCTCATGATCTAAACGAAAGATTCAGTTTTCCTTTCCGCTCGAAAAAGTTGAACTCTAGCCTTATAAGATTATTTTGTGCACAACAGATTATTTATTTTCTTTTGCTACATTCTAGATACTAAACTAGTTATTGAATAGTAATCCAAAAAGCATGAAATAGTGCTTGCAAACCTATTCAGATTATTTATGATGCTTTGCTTTCCGCCTGAAAAAATTATGTCAGGCGGGCTTATGTATTTAGAGAATTTCACTGACGGTATGTAGAGCAAGCTGCTACATTGACTATCTCCTTTTCTACTGT
>JAXRKP010002902.1:0-5000 GCA_037039925.1 Doris montereyensis | reverse complement strand
CTGGGCCGGGCTATTTTGGAGCGGTCCTTCTGGGGGGCAGTGCTGCCCGGTGGGCGTATCCGTGGAGGATGTCGATAAATACTAATGTTTGCAGTGTCCATAGTTGTTAGGGGATGACGTAAAGGTAGGGTGCTATGGATGGTCATAGGGTTGGTGGTATGATTTCAGCAAATGAAGAAGAAATAAAAATGGCCTATTGGGAGTGGAGTTGGTGAGGAGTGTTGGTTTCTTGATGAATGTGTATCTTGTTATTGTCAAGCTTTGTGAGGGTGGGCGGGGGAGGAGGATGATCTTTCAGGGTTCGGTGTTTCTGTGCGAGCTACACAAGAAATTAGATGTTAGTGATTGGGTGGGGCGAGGGGTTCTGCTTACAAGTACAGTGATGACGTTATTTCCTTTCGGTAAAGACTAACATTTAACCATGTATGTCCCCATTATCTGTGACGTCCCTTTTCTTTCTCTCCCTGTCTTTCTCCTCATCTTCCCCCGCCCCCCCTCTCTGTCTCTGCTCTCTTCTCTTCTCTCGCTCTTTCCTCTCTCTCTCTCTTCTCTCGTCTCATCTCGGTCTCTCCTCTCCCTCTCTATCTTCCCCCCCCTCTCTCTCTCTCGCTCTCGCTCCCCCTCTCTCGTCATCATCCTCTCTCGACTCTCTCTCTCGCTCTCTCTCTCTCTCATCTCCCAACCCTCAATCTCCTCCTCTCTCTCCTTCTTTCCGTCTCTCCATCGCCACCTCAGTTCTCTCTTCATTCTTCGCTCTATTACCTCCCCCTCCTCTCTTCTCACACTTCCTTCATCCTCTGTCTCTCATCCCCGCTCTCTCTCTCGATCTTGCATCTCTCTCGTCTCTCTCTCTCTCTCTCTCTCTCTCACTCTCGCTGTCGCAGCTCGCAGCTCTCTGCTCTCCCTGTCTGTCCTCTCTCTCCTCTCTCGCTCTCTCATCTTCTCTCTCTCTCCTCTCTCTCTCTCTCTCGCTCCTCTCCCTCTCTCTCTCTCTTTCTCTTCGCTCTCTCTCTGTCTCTCTCTGTCCGCTGTCTCTGCTCTCATCCTCTCTCTCCTCTCTCTCTCTCTCTCTCGTACGTCTCTCTCATCTCATCCTCTCTCTCGCGTCTCTCTCTCTCGTCGTTCATCTATCTCTCTTTCTCTTTCTGTCTCTCTCCTCTCTCTCTTTCTCTGTCTCTGTCTCTCTCTGTCTCGTCTCTCTCTCTCTCTCTCTCTCTTGTCTCTCTCTCTCTTCCTCTCTCTACTCTCTCTCTCTCTCGTCATCATCTGCTCTCTACTCTCGTCTCTCTCTCTCTCTCTTCTCTCCTCTCTCTCTCTCTCTCTCTCTCTGTATCGTCTCTCTGTCGGTCTGTCTCTCTTCTCCAACTCTCTCATCTCTCCGTCTCTCTTCCTCTCTGTCTCTCTTCTCTCTCGCCAGTTCCATCTCTCTCTCTCTCTCCCTCTCTTCTCTCTCTCTCTACCCTCCCCTCTTCATCTCTCTCATCTCTCTCCTCTCCTCTCTCCTCTCTCTCTCTCCTCCTCTCTGCTCGCCCTATTCGCTCTCTCTCTCTCTCTCCTCTCCCTGTCTCTCGTCTGTCATCTCTCCTCTGTCTGTCTCTCTCTCTCTCTCTGTCTCGTCTCTGTCTCTCTCTGTGTCTCTCTTTCTCTCCTCGTCGCTCTCTCTGCTCTCTCTCTCTCTCGTCTCCTCTCTCTGTCTCTCTCTCTCTCCGCCCCCCCTCATCTCTCTCTCTCTCCGCCTCTCTTCTCCTCTCGTCTGTCTGTCTCGTCTGTCTGTCGTGTCTCTCCTCTCATCATCTCTCTCTCGCTCTCTCTCTCTCTCAGTCTCTCTCTCGTCTCTCTCTGCGTCGTCTCTCTCTCTCTCTCTCTTCTCTCTCTTCTCTTCTCTCCTCTCTCTCTCTTCTCTCGCTCTTTCTGTGTCGTCTGGCTTTCGGTCCTTGTCTCTGTCTTCTGGCCTCTTCGTTGCTCCTCCCTTGTCTTCTTTCCATCCCCATCGGTCTGTCTGTCTGTCCGTCTGCCTCTTCGCTGTATCTGTATGCGTCCAACCTCTATGCTAAGTTCCTGTTCCCTTATGTCATGTTCATCTCTCTAGTCGTACTGTCTCTGGCTCTGTCCTGCTCTGTCGTCTGTCTCTGTCTCCGTCTGCTCTCTCTCTCTCTCTCTTCTCTCTCTCCTCTCTCTCTTCAATCTCTCTTCTCTCTCAGGGTCTCTCTGCTCTCTCTCTCTCTCTCTTCTCTCTCTCTCTCTCTGTGTCCGTTCTCTCTCTCATCTCTCTCTCTCTCTCTCTCTTCTTCATCGTCTCTCTCTCTGCTTTCGTACTATCGTCTCTCTCTCTGATGTCGATCTCTCTCTCTCTCTCTCTCATTGCTCTCTCTCTCTCTCTCTCGCTCTCTCTCTCGGTCTCTCATCTCTCTCGGGTCTCTCTTATATATATATATTATATATGTATTATATATCTCCTTTCTCTGTCTGTCTGTCTGTCTGTCTGTCTGTCTGTCGTGCTCTCTCTTCTCATCGTCTCTCTCTCTCTCTCTCCTCTCTCTCCTCTTCTCTCTCTGTCTCTTTGCTCCCCTCTCTCTCTGTGTCTCTCTCTCTCTCTCTCCCTCTCCTCTTCATCGCTCTTCTCTCTCGTCTCTCGCTCTCCTCTCTCTCTCCTCTCCGTCTCTCCTCTCTCTCTGTTCCTCTCTCGCTCTCTCGTCTCTGGTCTCCTTCCGCTTGCCTCTCTGTCTGGTCGGATCTCTCTCTCTCTGCGTCTGTGTCTCTGCCTCTGTCTGTCCTCTGTCTCCTCCTCTCTCTCTTCTCTGTCTCTCTCTCGCTCTCATCTCGGCTCTCTCTCTCTCTCGTCTCTGTCTCTGTCTCTCTCTCTCTCTCTCTCTCTCTGCTCTCTGGCTCCTCTCTCGGCTCTCTTCTCTCGGGGGGCTCTCTTCTCTCACTCTGCTCGTCATCTCTCTCTGCCTTCTCTCTCTCTCGCGTCTCTCTGTCGTCTCTCTCTCTCTCGGGTTACCTCTCTCTTCTCTCACATCTCTCTCTCTCTCTCTCTCTCTCTCGTCGCTGCTGCGTCTTCTCTCTCTCTCTCTCTTTCCCTCTTCGTCTCTCTCTGCATCTCTCTCGTCTCTCTCTCTCTCTGCGCTCATCTCGTCTCTCTCCTCTCGAGCTCTCGGCCCTCTCTCTCGGCTCTCTCGTGTCTCTGCTCTCTGGTCTCTGTCTCTGTCTCTCTCATCCTCTTTTTCGCTCTACTCTCTGGCTCTCTCTCTCGTCTCCTCCTCGGACTCTCATCTCTCATCGACTCTCTCGTCTCTCGTTCCCATCATCTCGTCTCTGCTCTCTCTCGTCTCTCTCTCTCTCTCTCTCTCTCTGTCTCTGTACTCTCTGTCTCATCGTCCATGTCTCTGTCCTTCCCTCCCTCTCTCCCTCTCGTCTCTCTTCTTCTCTCACTCTCTCTCTCATTCTCTCTCTTCTCATCTCTCTCTCTCTCTCTCTCTCTCTCTCTCTCTCTTCTCTCTCTCTCTCCCTCTGCTTCTCTCTCTCAGCCTCCTCTCTTCCTCTCTCGTCTCGTGTCTCTCTCTCACTCTTCTCTCAGCCCCCATCGGTCTGGCTGTCTGTCTGTCTTCTCTCTGCTCTCTCGTCTCGTCCTCCCTCTCTCTGTCACCTTCCCCCTTCTGTCTATCCTGATCTGGGAGGTCCTGTCTGTCTCTGGCCTCTGTCTCTCTGTCTGCTGCTCGTCTCTCTGTCTCTCGCTCGCTGTCTCGCTCTCTCTCGTCTTCATGCTCTCTCTCTCTTCATCTCGCCTCGTCTCTCTCTGTCTCTCCTCTCATCTTCTCTGGGGTCTCTCTCATGCTTCTCTCGTCGTGCTTCGTTCTCTCCTGTGCTTTCTCGTCTCTCTTCTCATCTGTCTCCTCTCTCTCTGCCTTCGCTTCTCTCTCTCTCCTCTCTCTCTCGTCTCTCTCATCTCTCCCCCCCATCTCTCTCTCCTCTCTTGCTTCTCTCTAGCCAGTCTCTCAGCCTTGTCTCTCTCCCTTGCTCTCTCGCCTCTCTTCTCCCTCTCCCTCCATTCTCTCTCATCTCGCTCCTCTCTCGCTGTTCGCTCTCTCAGTGTCCTCCTCTCTCACCCCGTTCCCTCTCATCCTCTCTGTCTCTCCCTCGCTCCCTCGCCTCTCTTTCTCTATCCTGCTCTCGTCTCTCTGCTCTCTCTCTCCTCTCTCTCCTCTCGATAGAGGCGGGATCTCTTGGCGCTCGCTGCATCTCTTCTCTCTCTCTCTCTCTCTCTCTCTCCTCGCGTCTCTTTCTCTCCTCCCCCCCCCGTCATCTCTCTCTCTCCTCTCTCTCCCTCTCTCTCTCTCGTTCTCTCTCTCTCTCTCGCCTCTGTCTTTCTCTCTATATATCTATATAGATATATAGATTTTCATATAAATATATATATATATAGTATATATATAATATGATATATATATTATTATTATATATATATATATATATATATATATATATATATATATGTCTTCTCTCTATGTCTCTCTCTCTCTCTCTCCTCTCTTCGTCTCTTCTCTCTCTCTTCATTCGTCTCTCTCTCATCTCCTCTCTCTCTCTCTCTGCTCTCTCTCCTCTCTCGTCTCCCTCTCTCTCTCTCTGTCTCTCTCTCTCTTCTAGCTCTCTCTATCTCTACGATCTCGATCTCTATCTATCTCATCGATCTCTCTCTCTCTCTATACATATATATATATACATTGTCTTTCTCTCTATGTCTCATCTCTCTCTCTCTATCTCTCTCTCTCCTCCCTCTCTCGTCTTTCTCTCTCGCTCTCCTTCTCCTCTCTCTGTCCTCTCTTCTGTCTCTCTGTCATCCTGCAGTTCTCTCTCTCTCTCTCGTCATCTCTCTCAATCTCGCTCTCTCCTCGTCTCTCTCTCTTCTTCTCATCTCTGCTCTCTCGGACTCAATCTGTCTGTCTAGCTTCCTGTCTCTCGCTGCTTCCTCTCTGTCTCTCTCTCGATCTCTGTCTCTCTCT
>JAXRKP010002901.1:12500-31596 GCA_037039925.1 Doris montereyensis | reverse complement strand
ATTTATTAATTGCCAATATGAGGGTGAATACTGACTTATAATAAGAAAATAATTAAAACAACAACAGATCGTAAAATAACGTTTGGTTTGGTTTTTCCTTGGCCCCAAAGAAATATACACAGGCCTAAATTATCTCTTAATCAAAGAAGCAAACACAAGCACATGTAATATCCATATGAATGTCACGAATGAACTTGTCATGGGGTTCGCTAGTCGCTCTCCGATGGCATCACGTCAGTCTTTCGGACACCAGAGTCTAATAATATCAAGGTGGATGGCAACAATTCGATAGTAAGTCATCCAACACACAGCAGTATCCAGTAGTACAGTTTCCAAACACACAACAGTGGTGTAATCTCCAACACACGCACATAAACACATACATACATACATACACACGCAGATACACACATACATACATACTCACGCACATACACACATACATACATACACACACACATACACACACGCACACACATATCAGTAGCACACCAGAAATATTCCCCAGGTACGAAATCAACTTACTGCGGTAGAGGTTGAGTGAAAACTCAGCCCGTAGAAAATGCAGACAGAGCTCATGAGCGTGGGAAAGCGACTTATCTAGGAGCGAATCTCCAAAAAATACACTGTTACAAAAAACGTGAATGGATCAAAATATAACAATACAGGTGAAGGAAAGACTGATACACGGAGTTCTGGATCTGCAGCTCAACAAAACCAGACCTGACTGGCGATCCAGAACATTGTACCAATGATGGGTGAGGGCCAGAGCCGAAAGAAAGTCAGTCACCATACTGTGTCGAATCTTCTGAATCCAAAACAATCGATTTTGGTGTCGCATGGAATGTGCACACACTTTATCAGACAGGAAAACATGCGCAAAAAATTAATACAAATGGACAAATATAACTCAGGAAAAGCAGACAAGCAACATATGAATTGAATTGCCCTGATGCTATCAAAAACGGTAAAAAAGACTTTGTTGGAATGGGAACCCATGGGTGAAAGATTAACGAAAGCTAATTTTTAATTCTAAATACTCAAAGATGTCCGTCATCATGTGTTACGCCCCACAAGAAGACAAAAGCGAGGAGAAGAAGGAACTGTTTTATGAAAGACTTAACAACACAGTACAAAAGACCCCAAGACATGATCTACTTATTGTTCTTGGTGATTTAAACGCCAAAGTTGGCAATATTTAAGCATAGAGACAGTCACAAATATACATGGACCTCTCCAGACGGAAAAAAAACAAAAATTAAATTACCGCATCACTATCAATAAGAAATGGAAGACATCACTGTTAGACGTGAGAAAAAGAAAGGGAGCCGATGTTGCAAGTGACCAGGAGTTCCTGACTCCTAACATCCGTATACAATTAAGGAAGACAAAGAAAAGTGACGTCAGGAAAGGGATATTTGACGTTGGAAAGCTGCTCAACAATTCAAAATAGAGTTATCAAATCGATCCCAGGCCCTGCTAGATGAGCAAGAACTGTCCTTGACAACATTCAACTGCTAGACCTGAGCCAGGAATTACTGGGACCTAGCCGAAGCAAGACAGAAAGGTGGATATCAGACCAATCATGAAAAGCGATCGAAAGAAAAAAGACAACGGGCTGACTACTGACCACCAGATCAGAAAGAATTAAAGAAAAAATGTATAATGAATATACGATGCTAGACAAAAAAGTAAAAAAGTCAGTTAAAGCGAACAAGAAAGCTTACAATGACATGTTAGCAGAAAGAGCAGAAAAAGCAAGTCAAAGAAAAGATATGAAGACTCTATACTAGACAGATAAAGAACTTTCCAAAGGGTATAGGAATAATGATACACCGATCAAGGACACACAAGGAAATTTGCTCTCGAGCGAAGCAGACCAAATGAACACAAGTAAAGCGCACTTTGAGTGTTTCTTAAACACAGAAACACCAAAGCTCCGTACGCTTATTAAAAATGCTGAAAATGATTTGGACATCAACACGCTACTCCCAGCTTAAGATGAAATTTAAAAAAAGGCAATAGAGAGTCTCAAAACAGGGTAAGCAGCACATGAAGATCAGGTGACAGCAGAAATGATTAAGATAAAAAAAAGACACGACTCCTAAAATATTACTAAGCAATTAGAAAGCAGCAAGCAAGTTTCAGGAAAGGCCATTCTTGCTCAAACCATATATTCACTCTAAGACAAATTTTCGAATAATGCCAACAATGGAATGCTCCCCTGTACTCAAATTTTATAGATTTTGAAAAGGCTTTTGATAGTGTACACAGACCTGTATTATGGAACATCCTACGACACTATGGCATTCTCTCCAAGGTAGTTAACATAATCAAACTGCTTTACAGGGATTTTCATGCTAAAGTAATCTGTGGAAATAAATTGAGGAAGAGCATGAAAATCAATACAGATGTGAAACAGGGCTGCATTCTAACACCTTTTCTATTCTGCCTTGCTATCGATTGGATTATGAAGGAATCTGGTGAAAATAAGAAAACAGGACTAAGGTGTACATTCACTGAAATATTAGAGGACCTTGATTTTGCTGAAGGTATTGTACTCTTGTCACAGAACACCATAGATACACAAACCAAAACACAGCAAGTTGATAAAAATGCTCAAAAACTGGGCTACACATAAATGTTGGAAAAACAAAAATGATGAGGATGAACAACAAATCGAAACAAGTGGTGAAACTTGAAAACAAGGAGATTGAGGATATACAAGCTTTCAGGTAAAGTAAAATTACTCAAAATGGAAATTATGAAGATGAGATCAAAGAAAAGTTAACAAAAACAAGAAAACTATTTGTATCACTGTAAAATATTTGGAATTCAAGACAAATTTCAATTAAAACAAGAACTCAGATTCCACAAATCTAATATTCTAGCTGTACTTCTTTTTGCTGAATCTTGGAAAACAACAAATAACATCTGCAGAAAACTAAACACATTTCAAAACAAATATCTCACAAAAGATCCTGACATTTTTCCCCAAACACGATATCAAACAACGGTCACCAAGAAAGAACATCACTGGAGTTAATATCCCAGATTATGAGGAGGAGATGAAAGTGGACTGGTTACATCCTTAGCATGAATGCTGATGCCATCTCTGAAATAGCCCTCAGATGTACTGCTCAGGGAACAAGGAAGAGAGGTGGCCCGCTAGAAACCTGGAGAGATGAAGACCCAGGGATCGACGTGGGGCAGATGACAAAAATGGCATGTAATCGTGTTCAATGGCGATCCACTCTCGGTTTTATGTGCTGCCCAAACACCACGAAGATAAGTGACGTAAGTGTAGGGGTTGAGTCCCTCAATTAGAATCAATTAAATGTTTAACCTCACTCTTACCAGCTATGGTTTCAAGTCGATTATTACAATGACATCAATCAATCGTCTTACATTCGCATACAGACTGTATGAAATAATATAACTCTTAGAGCTAATACGTGAAAAGCAATCTCTTTATAATTGATACTAGTAGATAGTAAGGTTTTCTTTTAATGAATACAAGTAATGATTCGCTTTGTTACATGAAATATTATGACGTACCTAAATCATTCATCACAGTTATCTCTGTTACAATTTACTATAATGGTCGCTTTATTGTAACTGCAAAAGATTGAAATGACAATCATTCGTAGTGTAAAACAAACTACGGATCTCAATGATATGCAATAAATACTCCAGTATAATAATCTTTTATGATGGCTTTAAAGCAGTACATCGATCCAACTAAGGCAATCTTAACATTGAACAATGGAAATGAATCACCATCAATTTGTTTCGGGAAGGTTCCTTATGACAACGAAGTACCCCAACAAGGGCTATCAACACGAACTGCAATTCAGTCTGAGGGCTCAGTCCACCTTCAGATTGTAGGGTGGCAACGCTTTATAGTGTTAATTAAAACTCATAGTATTCTGACCTCTGTCCTAAAGTAAGTTTAGGACCTTGTCCTATAGCGTCTTCTTCAACACGCCAACCAAACATGGACTATCTGTCACGGTGTCGAATTTGGAAATGTGAGGATTAAGAAAACTACGGGTATTTACACTAATCAGTTGGTCCATAACTTCCCCATTCAGGTAATTCTACGTCCATAATCGGCTCATACCAAATTAATTGGATACATTATAGAGCTTTCTCTGTGATGTTTCAATAAAGTCACACTCGCAATATCTACCGCAACTTTAACAAAACCACGGAAGTTTCCTTATTTGGGCATTCGCTATCCGGGTGAGTATCCCAACAAGGCACCCCTTGGCCCGTCACAAGCACTAAACCTCACGACGCACTCCACTTCAAGATCTACCATGATGGAAGGTGTCATTGATATCGTACAAAAACACAGAGAAAGATAGACGAAGGTGAAAATTGTATGACACACCCACTTGACCGTCTTATATTTCTCTTTATCTTGGCCCTTACTCAGTATATATCCTCGACATATATATATATATATATATATATATATATCTATATCTATATATATATATATATATATATATATATATATATATATATATATATATATAGATAGATAGATAGATAGATAGATAGATGTATAGTTAGATAGATAGATAAGTGCGTCATATAATGCTTGATAGATAGATAGATAGATAGATAGATCGATAGATAGATAGATAGATAGATAGATATAAATATATAGATTTGTAGATAGATATATAGATAGATAGATCGATGGATACATAGATAAATTGATAGACATACATTAAGATAACAAGGTAGACGTATATATAGATGTATAGATTAATGGATAAATTGAACGATAGATAAATAGATAGATAAATAGATAGATAGATAGATAGATAGATAGATAGATAGATAGATAGATAGATAGATAGATAGATAGATAGATGGATAGATAGATAGATAGATAGATAGATAGATAGATAGGTAGATAGATAGATAGACAGATAGATAGTTAGAGAACAAGACATGATTCATTTAATATACATGAGGTTTACTGAAGAAGAATAAAAAATAAAGACATAAGAGTCACATTTCATTCAAAACTAACTTTCGTCAGAATGTCTCTGCCCTTTTCTAATTGTTCTCCTCATATTTTTTTATATTGAGAATCGTGTTGTTTCTCTTTGTGCTTTCCAGGCCTCACTACATGTCGCTTGTCTCTAGAATATATTCATCTTCATGTGCTTTTTTGTATTCATTTGCATTTTTACATAATTTAATCGTATTTACCAGCATCTATCTATACTTTAATATTGTGAATGATTTGATCCTCTCGTTAACTGAGTGCTTCTTCGTTCATTCACTGTCTTCTACTTAATGTCTATGTTACTCTCATATTTCTTTGAAATGCAAGTAAGTAAAATAGTATTCAAAATCTGTGTCGCGAAAGAATCACAGGAGAGTACCGGAATGAAAAATTTGCCCATCTTCTGTCGGTCCATGTTGGGTAACATTCCCAGAAGCTTCGGTAACGTTCCCAGAATTCCAACGAAAGAAGCTAAAGAAAGTCTCTTTGAACTTGGTGCTCGTTGCCAGGTACACAATGATATTGACACTGGAAAATACGTATGCCAGGTACCACACAAAGTCGTATAAGTTTGTATATAACATGCCTTTGTCGAATTCTGGTACAATGGACATGACCATGTAAAGAATACTTCCTGGGAAGAAGCAGGTGATGTACATGGTAGCTATGACGATGACAGTCACAGTTGCACGTCTGCCTTTCTGTTTGCCCTTAGTGGCGTTCTTTAGTTTTGTGATTACTAGGTATATAGTTTAGCTCCTCTGTTAACACGTGCATTCATTGTGCAATAAAAAAAGAAAAAAGGTGGCTGTTTGGTCTATGATTGATCTTTAACGAAATAAGTTTTGGTTTTAGTCTATTGCCTATATCGCATTGAAGTATTACATTTAGATTTGTTTCATCAAAACATGGCTTATATTATGGAATTAATGTGGCGTCTAGTTACGCCTAGTGGCGTCGTAGGCCGAATGGTTAGGATGCCAGACTTGTGATCATAAGGTCCCGGCTTCGAATCCTAGCAAAGCTAAGTCTAATGTGTTTCTTGGGGAGACTCTTAACGTGCATTTCCCCACTCGGCCCGGATGCAAATGGGTATTATCATTAGATTGGGAGTAAACCCTACGTCAGACTAACGTCCTGCCCAGGAAGTGATTATCATCACCTATTCCGCTTCACGCTATAGAAACCGGAGTATGCTCCGGCTTGATGGGCTGTAATGGATTTAAGGGACAATAGTTTTACTAGTCACATCTACTTCCTTGAAATTTTCAGCGATCACAACCTTACCCTCACAAATTTACTTGAACTTCCTTCATTCTGCCCAGTAATGCTCCCTGCAATCTCGTAGAATTCCAAAGCTCTCGTGATCGCACTTTGCTCAAATGTTCCGTGTGTCACCCAGAGTTGATGGCTTGTATCTATTCTAAACATTCGATATGCATTAAATCCTCAGAAGTGCTAGTAGCTCAAACGGTAGAGCGTCTGACTACTACGCAGCAGCAAAATGGGTAGCTGGACGAAATTAAGGGTGACATGGAAAGCAATGGTAAATTATCACATCATGCCGTATGCCGAGAACAATCAGGACTCTACTACTGCTCTACTACTGACTCTCCTAGGCCTACGCTCAACTCTGGGTACGAAGCTTACTTAATTTTAAAAAATCATTAGATTCTCAAAGTCCCCAATTGATGTCGTCATAATGATATAAGTTCCCAACACTGCGAAATTATTATAGTATGCGCAATCTAATAAATTGTCATGGATTCATGGGACTGTTTGTAGGTAGAAACTCATTAAAGTGAAAGAAATTCAATTGCATCACAGGAAGGCTTAGACGTTTTCCCTCAGCATCGATGAAGTGTTTGAGTTTTCCCGTCCTACAATTATATATGAAAAAACAACCTGATACAATGAACTCTCTCGGATTTGAATATAATCAAATGCTACTTTTATGTTTTAAGACAGAAGCTAGTTTGTAAATCAGTCAGGCACACTTTAACTTTTAACGAGAGCAATTTAACAATAATTATTAGTGGATATTTGCATCTGTCCAATTTTCCACATCTCTTCAGGAGAGCCCAGCATCCTGATTCCCAGTGAATTTTTTTCTTTCCACAATTATGTCGAAAACGAGTTCTCTTACATCTCACAGTTGGTGTTGGAATTGATTTGAACACAGTGTAAACCAGCCACCTAATCCATGAAATCGAATATCACTTCTTCTTTCATTCTCTCAGAATCGGTCTTTCTTTTCGGTTTCTGTCTCTATCTGTCTGTCCGGCTCTTTGTCTGTCTCTGTCTGTCTTTTTCTATCCTGGTCCTGCTGTCCCTGTCTGTCTCTGTCTGTATATCTGTGTCTGTCTGTCCAAGTCTCTCTCTCTCTCTCTCTCTCTCTCTCTCTCTCTCTCTCTCTCTCTCTCTCTCTCTCTCTCTCTCTCTCTCTCTCTCTCTCTCTCTCTCTCTCTCTCTCTCTCTCTCTCTCTCTCTCTCTCTCTCTCTCTCTCTCTCTCTCTCTCTCTCTCCCTCTCTCTCTCTTTCTCTCTCTCTCTTTCCGTCTCTGTCTCTGTCTCTCTCCCTATCTCTCTGTCTGTTTGTCTGTCTGTTTGACTGTCTGTCTGTCTGTCTGTCTTGTCTCTCTCTCTCTGACTCTCTCTCTCTCTCTCTCTGTCTCTCTCCCTCTCTCTCTCTCTCTCTCTCTCTCTCTCTCTCTCTCTCTCTCTCTCTCTCTCTCTCTCTCTCTCTCTCTCTCTCTCTCTCTCTCTCTCTCTCTCTCCTTCCATGCCAGGCACCGATATTATAATGATTATCATACGACACTGATTAACAAACACGTATTATTTCCATGGCACTGGTGTTGTAGAGAGAACAGGTTTAAATTATTTCAAATTACTCAGATACTATAATTTTAAATCTATTTTATTCATTTGTCTTTAAACTTTACAAAAATCTACAGCCGTTGTTAAGCATTTTAAGAGATTGTCACTGAAAGGGTTATGGCTATAATTGCTGTTCGCTATTATCGAATGTCAACGACCAATGAAAATAATTGAACGAAGTGTACAATAAATAAATACCAAATCGTCGTCTTAGACAACTATGTCGTAATTATAATCATGCTGACCTTGATGAATACAAAAACTTTCTTTTATTTCTACCAGATTGTATAGAAAGGAAAGACTGATGATGAGATTCCAATCATACTGAATTGGATGTCAACAAAGACGGTGAAACATTTTAAGAACCTAGTATTCTATGATATAGAAAAAGCAAGTCAGTTATAATATCATCTTCCGCTCGTTTGGATCACCATCATGACGGTGTCCAACGTTTTTATGAATTTGACTGTCGTTATGGACAAGAGGCGTCCATTCATAAACGATAAAACGTTCTTGCTTTTGATGCTTATAAACCCAGCTATTATAACAAGTATCATTTCAGTTTTTGGCCTATTTGCTAACATCGCCAATATCGTCATCTTCGTGAAACTGGGATTCAAAGAAACCATCAACATTTCTCTTACAACTTTGGCAGTCACTGATGTGGCTAATCTGGTATTTCTCCTCTGGTTGAGTCTCAGTTACAGTCCTTCTTTTTGTGGTTTGGTCTGTGACGTCATTGACATGAAACAAATTGAAGATGCCATCAGCATTGGACGGTCATACTTCACAGCTGTCGGTGGCTGCATCACATGTGTCATTGCGTGTGAAAGATGCCTGTGTGTTCTGCGACCGTTGCAAGTTAAACTATTGCTAACCAGGAAGAAACTGTTCATCATTTTGCCTACTGTCTTCATAGTGACATTGTTTCCGTACCTTCCTTTTCTCTACACCTCTGGCATAGGATGGGTGTTTAACCCACAGACGAACCGATCTATTATTAGAGTATTTTATAGGCCTCATGCGGTTGAAATCGACACAATTAGTTATGCTTTTATCATGGCTTTCAATACGTCCACATATGTAATTCTAACAATCTTCACCGTTCTTATTGTGTCGAAACTGGCGTCCCAAAACCGATGGCGGACAAGCCAAGCCAGTTATGAAAGTTCCAATGCATCAGTTGACGCCACTAAGGGCAAACAGAAAGGCTTGTCTAGAAGAGACAGACGTGCAACTGTGACTGTCATCGTCATAGCTACCATGTACATCACCTGCTTCTTCCCAGGAAGTATTCTTTACATGGTCATATCCATTGTACCAGAATTCGACAAAGGCATGTTATATACAAACTTATACGACTTTGTGTGGTACCTAGCATATGTATTTGAAAGCATTTCTTCCAGTGTCAATATCATAGTTTACCTGGCAACGAGCACCAAGTTCAAAGAGACTTTCTTTAGCTTCTTTCGTTGGAATTCTGGGAACGTTACCGAAGCTTCTGTGAATGTTACCCAACATGAACCGACATAAGATGGGCATATTATTCATTCTGGCACTCTCCTGTGACTCTCTCGCGGCTCAGATTTTGAATATTATTTTTCTAAGGAGCAAATTACTTGCATTTCAAATTTCATTGATGATTTCAGAATTAAGTGTTCATTCACCTCCAAACTTGCTAGCCAGAAAACGATGCTTTCATTACACAGAAGGGAGATAAAGAAGTGAGACTATCACGTCGAACTAATTGGAATAAGCTATATATATATATATATATATATATATATATATATATATATATATATATATATATATATATATATATATATATATATATATATATATATATATATATATCTCTCTCTCTCTCTCTCTCTCTCTCTCTCTCTCTGTATATATATATATATATATATATATATATATATATATATATATATATATATATATATATACTCATCTATCTATCTATCTATGTACCTCAATCTCTCTCTATATATGTCTATCTATCTATATATATATAAATTATCTATCCATCTATCTATTCACCCATCTATCCATCTATCTATTCTATCTATATATCTATCTATCTATCTATCTATCTCTATATCTATATCTCTATCTAGTATTCTACGATGCATTTGTCTATCAATGTACCTTTCTATCTACTTATATATATATATATAAATATAATATATATATATATATATATATATATATATATATATATATATTTATACATATATATGTATATATATATATATATACATATATATATATATATATATATATATATATGTCGAGGATATATACTGAGTAAGGGCCAAGAGAAAGTGACGTATAAGACGGTCAAGTGGGTGTGTCATACAATTTTCACCTTCGTCTATCTTTCTCTGTGTTTTTGTACGATATCAATGGCACCTTCCATCATGGTAGATCTTGAAGTGGAGTGCGTCGTGAGGTTTAGTGCTTGTGACGGGCCAAGGGGGCCTTGTTGGGATACTCAACGGGTAAAAGTAAAGTTCCTTCAAAGTCCTTAAGGCCTATAGAGCCGGACTTTATCCCGGTTTCTATAGCATGAAGCGGAACAGGGGACAATAATCACCTCCTGGCCCGGACGCTACTCTGATGCAGTGCTAGTGCTTGTACCCATGATTTTGTTAGTCGCGGTAGATATTGCGAGTGTGACACAGGATTGGCTCTAAATGTAACCATTTAATTTGGTGGTAGCCGATTATGGAGGTAAAAATTTCCTGAAGGGGAAATTATGGAGCAACTTTCTTTCTTTCTTTCTTTATCAGTTCCCATTCTACCTTTTGGTATATGGGTTCAGATGCCCGAGATGAGCTTTCTCCAGGATGCCCTGTCCTGCCCTTTTTCTGTTTCCTTCCAAAGTAGGTTAAATTTCTATGCTTCAATGCCTCTTTGATATCTTCTTCCCACTTTCTCCGAGGTCTGCCTTTTGGTCTTTTACCTTAGGCTTTAGTACTGTATATTGATTTAGCTATGCTATTGTCATTCTGTTCACATGCCCAAACCATCTTAATTGTCTTGTTTTTTATCTTAATTTTTATGCCATCTGCTTTGGTTTGATCTCTTATTGTTGTGTTTCTGATTTTGTCTCTTTTAGTTTTCCTTACTACTCTTCTTAGATATTTCATTTCAGCTGCCTGTACTCTACTGTATTCTCTACTGTCTAAAGTCCAAGTTTCGCTGCCATAGAGGAGAGTAGGACAATAAACTGTATTGTATACCGCCATTTTGGTTTTTGTTGACAATTCTTGCTTACCTACAAATGCCTTTCCTCGATGGTTATATATAGTCATTGCCTTTTTGATTCTCTGGCTGATTTCTTCTCTTAGTTTTCCCTCTGAGTTAATCATTAATCCTAGGTAATTGTAGCTTTGAACTTGTTCTAAATACTCTCTGTCAATTTAAAATTTTGTGTTTTAGCTTTCCTAGTTACTAGCATTGGAGCAACTGATTATTGTAAATACCCGTAATTTCCTTAATCCTCACATATCCAAATCCGACATCGTGACAGATAGTCCATGCTCGGTTGGCGTGTTGAAGAAGACGCTATAGGACAAGGTCCTAAACTTACTTTAGGACAGAGGTCAGAATAATGTCCAGTAAACTATGAGTTTTAATTATCACTATAAAGCGTTTCCACCCTACAATCTGAAGGTGGACTGAGCCCTCAGACTGAATTGCAATTCATGTTGATAGCCCTTGTTGGGGTACTTCGTTGTCATAAGGAACCTTCCCGAAACAAATTGATGGTGATTCATTTCCATTGTACAATGTTACGAGTGCCTTAGTTGGATCGATGTATTGCTTTAAAGCCATGAGAATAGTTTACTATACTGGAATATTTAATGCATATCATTGTGATCCTTAGGTTGTTTTACAGTACTGATGATTGTCATTTCAATCTTTTGCAGTTACAAAGAGACCATTATAATAAATTGTAACATAGATAACTGTGATGAATGATGAAGGTACTTCATAATATTTCATGTAACAAAGCGAATCCTTGCTTGTATTCATTCAAAGAAAACCTTACTAGTATCAATTATAAAGAGATTGCTTTTCATGTATTAGCTCTAAGAGCTATCTTGTTTCATACAGCCTGTATGCGAATGTAAGACGATTGATTGATGTCGTTGTAATCATCGACGTGAAACCATGGCTTGTAAGAGTGAGGTTAAACATTTAATTAGCCTAATTGTAATGAGAGACTCAACCTCTAAAACTTACTTCACTTGTTAACGTCGTGTTTGGGCAGCACGTAAGGCCAACAGTCAATCGCCATTGAACACGATCAGATACCAATTTTGTCATCAGCCCCCACGTCCATCCCTGGATCTTCATCTCTTTTTCGATGACCTCTCTTCCTTATTCCCTGAGGGGTCCATCTGATTGCTATTTTAGGGATGGCAGCAGCATTCATCCAAGGGATGTAACCAGTCCACTTTTATCTCCCCCTCCTCAGAATCTGGGATATTGACTCCAGTGATGTTCTTTCTCGAAGATCGTTGTTTGATATCGTGTTTAGGCAAAAAATGTGAGGATCTTTGTGAGACATAAAGAAGGACAGCTAGAATATTCGATTTGTAGAATCTGAGTTTTTGCTTTAATTCACATTTTTCTTGAATTCTAACACCTTTCTTTGATCTCATCTTCAGAATTTCCATTTTGAGTAATTTTACTTCCGAGATATGTGAAAGCTTGTATATCCCCAATCTCCTTGCTGTCAAGTTTTACCGGTTGTTTCGATTTGGTGTTCATCCTCATCATTTTTGTTTTTTCCAATATTTATGTGTAGCCACAGTTTTTGAGTATTTTATCAACTTGTGTTTTGGTTTCTATATCTGTGATGTTCTGCGTCAAGAGTACAACATCATCAGCAAAATCAAGGTCCTCTAATATTTCAGTGAACGTACACCTTAGTCCTGTTTTCTTATTTTCAACCGATTTCTTCATAATTCAATCGATAGCAAATCAGAATAGAAAATATGATAGAATGCAGCCCTGTTTCACACCTTTATTGGTGTTCACGCTCTTCCTCAATTTATTTCCACAGATTAATTTAGCATGGAAATCCCAGTAAAGCAGTTTGATTATGCTAACTACCTTGGAGGAATGCCATAGTCTCGTAGGATGTTCCATAATGCAGGTCTGTGTACACTATCAAAAGCCTTTTTCAATATCTATAAAATTTGAGTACAGGGGAGCTTTCCATTCTTGGCATTGTTCGAAAATTTGTGTAAGAGTGAACATATGGTTTGAGCAAGAATGTCCGTTCCTAAATCCTGCCTACCGTTTTTTTTGAGTGCTTAATAATATTTTAGGGATCATTTCTTCTATCTTAATCATTTCTGCTGTCACCCGATCTTCACCTGCTGCTTTCCCTGTTTTGAGACTCTCTATTGCTTTTTTTATTTCATTTAAATTAGGGGGTAGCGTGTTGATTTCCGAATCATTTTCTGCAGGTTTAATAACCGTATGGAGCTTAGGCGTTTCTCTGTTTAAGAAACACTCAGAGTGTGCTTTCCATCTGTTGATTTGGTCTACTTCGCTTGAGAATAAATTTCCTTGTGTGTCCTTGATCAGTATATCATTCTTCCTATACCCTTTGGAAAGCTGTCTGGTATAACGTCTTCATATCTTGTCTTTGGTTTGCTTTTTTTGCTCTTTAAGCTTTCTTGTCCGGTCTGACTGACTTTTTAAAATTTTTTTTGTCTAGTATCGTATATTCATTATGGATTTGTTCTATAATTCTTTCTGATCTGGCGGTCAGTAGTCGACAGACAGAGACACAGACAGATCACTTTTCATGATTGATCTGATATCCACCTTTCTTTTCTTTTCTTGTTAGGTCCCAGTAATTCCTGGCTGTTAGTTGCTGGTTGAATGTTGTCAAGGACAGTTTTTTTCTCAAGTTAACCTGTCGGATAAAATGTGCACACATTCATGCGCCCACCAAAATCGATTGTTTGGGATTCAGAGGACTTGACATAGTCTGGTTGCTGGCTTCCATTCGACTTGGGCCCTCACCTATCATTGGTACAATGTTCTGGATCGCCAGTCGGGTCTGGTTTTGTTGAGTTACAGATCCAGAACTCCATGTGTCAGTCTTTCCTTCCCTGTATTCTTATATATTGTAATCCATTGTCGGCTTCTGTAACATTGTATTTTTTTACCTGATGAGGGCGTTAAACCTATGCCTAACCCCATCCTGGAGGACCAGAATTTATTTTGGAGATTCACTCCGAGACAGGTAGCTTTGCCAAACTCATGAGCCCTGTCTGCTCATGGTTTTTCTTCTCCTTGCCAAACTGTCTAACGAGCTCTGTCCACTCGGGGAGAGGTTATAAAGGCGCCTCGGTTCGCCTATTAGCCACCTCACAGGACTTCTAGGGCATTTTCTAAGGTCCTGAGTTCCCACTCAACCTCTACAGCACTAAGTTAACTTGTTACCAGGGGAACATACCTGGTGTGCTACTGATATGTGTGTGTATGTGTGTGTGAATGTGTGTGTGTATATGTGTATGTGTGTGTGTGTGCGTGTTGTGGATATTACACCACTGTTGTGTGTTTGGAAACTGTACTTCTGGGTACTGCTGTGTGTTGGATTACTTACTACTGAATTGTTGCCATCCACCTTGATATTATTAGACTCTGGCCCCGAAAGACTGACGTGATGCCATCGGAGATAGACTACGGAACCCCATGACAAGTTCATTGATGGCATTCATATCGATATGTCTTTAGTGATTTTGTTTACTTCTTTGATTAAGAGATAACGTAGGCCTGTGTTCATTTTTTGTGTGCGAAGGAAAGACCAAACCAAACGTTTTTTTACGATCTGTTGTTTTGTTAAAAAATTTTCTTATTATAAGTCAGTATGCATCCTCATATTGGCAATAAATAAATATAGCATTATAATTATACAATTTGATCTTGTAACTCTTATTTTTGTGTGTGAATGTAATGTTTGTGTGACACCTCGTACATATACCCATCAGCCCCTTTATGTCGCACAGGGAGATTTAGCCTAACCACATAGCTTATTATTAAACTGCATTAGTAGTGGCAACGTAAGAACAAGCCGGGGTGGTGATATTTCAATCACCGGCCTTCTGAACCCGTGACCCCTATCACCGACCCGCTTACCTTGACATTGAGTACAATTTGTTACTAGATCTTCACGCTAGATTATACCTAGATATTATATTTATATAATCTTGATCTAGATTTTGAGACATAGAAACTAGATCTAGATCTAGAATATAGATTCTACATCTAAATTAAGAAACTTGATATGCTTTTTTTTAATGATGATAAGGGATGTGCTGATAGAAATTGTGAACCTTCGTAGTTCTTTGTCTGATTTCCTATCTTATGCGATTGTCTGGTCTAAATATTGCAAATCATTTCTTTGTTTCAGGTTCGAATTGTTTGTCTTGATATTTCTATGTTTCTTAGTAACGTTCACTATTAGAACATTTAAAAAAAATTTTCTCGTCATTATTTATTTCCATGCCGCTTTCTTGATAATGATGATTTATGATATCAATGAGAATGTTCCATTAATATTCCTTTTCATCTGCAATAATCATTGTGTTTTGCACTTCCTTGAAGACTCTTGATAATTTCACCTCCCAAATCCACTCTACTACGTCGTCTCTTTGTCTGAGTATAAATGCGGTGTAGATGTAACATCAACATATAGAGAAATAGGACACAGCCTTGAATATTCAAACCCCTCTGCATGATTTGTGATGTGATTATCACTTTAAAAAAAACAGCCACAGTGTCACATTGGCACTATCTTAGTTATCATATATCTTTTTCACGTACGTGAATTAGAAACTCAACCGCTTGTTAGAAAAAGGGATGTAACACTAGAGGACAGCTCAGAAAAGAAAATGAATGACTCAGACATGTACTCATCAAGACACTATTTTGACAGCGGAGTCGGAAGCATTGGATAAAAACCATGAAGGAAAAATCATTAAATAATATTAAGGCCCCACAGGAACAAAGACCCGGGCAGTGGACAGGTAAGCAGCCTTACGGGGATTAGGCGTTCCCGCCCTCCACGAGTCTCCTGCTTGGTTGACCAAAGGCTAAGAGAGTTAACCTTGACAGAAAATAACAACCGGCTGCCTTATGGGCTGGTTTTGAGCAACTATAAACGCTAAGGGAGTTAACCCTGACAGAAAATAACAAGGCCTAATAAGGGGGCCTTAAGGTGGCAGCCCCTTACCATGTACCTAGGGTACAGTGGCCCAATCTCCTGGTTATCCAAAAACCAAACTGATTCAAAGAAGTGCATATGATGATATACCTGGCTTGAACTTTCAAAGATGACCCTGGACAAGAACACGAACTGTGATTTTTGGAACTTGGAATATTAGGACATAAATGGAAAAGAGTTAGAATTAGCTGAACAAATGGAAAAATTCAAAGTAGCCATTTTGGCTATTACAGAAACAAAGAAAGGACGGAATAGAAAACGTAGGACCAAATCATACTTTGATTTTATCAGGAGTAGATGTCAAAGATAGAGCTAGAGTGGAGTAGGCCTCGTAGTGCATAAAAGGCAAGAAAAGCTACTAGAAAATTGGGTATTTATAAGCCCACGGCTATTAGAGGTAAATATCAAACTCAAAGGAAGAGAAAATAACTTATTAATAGCTTATTGACCAAACGAAGATGCCACCAAAGAAAACAAAGATATCTTCGAAAACGATTTACAAATAGCTGCATATAATCTCAAACCCAAAAAAGGAAATAATGGTTTTAGGAGATATAAACGCTAGAGTAGGCAAAAATCAGGAGAGGTAATACTTAAAGAAGAAGAGACAACAACTTCTCCAAATGGAGAGAGACTAATATATTTTTGCCTAAAGAATAACATGAAATAGCCAACGCATTTTTCCTCATAAAGATATCGACAAATTTACATGAGCAAATGAAGACAGATGTGATAAGTCAATCATAGACTACATAATAGTTAGCAGCCCCTTTCTTTACAGTACAATGGATGCAAGAGTAAACTGAGGAGCTCAAATATTTAGTGATTATCACATAGTGACAACAAAAAATGAGATTACTAACTGAAGAAAATAAACAGAAAAGGAAAGAGAAGAAAGCAATTAAACTCGAAATAGAAGAAAGAAATAAATCAATAGTAAAACAGATATACCAATCTAGGATAAAAAAACCATTGATCAGTGAAAGGAAGATTGATCTGAATGATAGCACAATAGAAGACAAATGGTAAGTGTATAAAGAAACACTGCTCAATTATACTGAAGAGGTCTGTGGTAGGAAACAAATTAAAGGAGATGGGAAAAGAACAGCATGGTGGAATGAGAATGTCAAGACTAAGATCAAAGAAAATAAGGATGCCTGGAAGAAATACTTGCAAACAAAGAGACGAGAGGATAGAAAGATTACGGGAGTAAAAGAACTATTGCCAAAGAGGACGTAAAACAGGAACAAGCAAAACAAAGACTTCAAGAAAATTATTAAGGAAATCAAAAGCCGTTCTGGGGAGCAATGAAGATCACAAGAAAGACCAAAGCATGCCCAATACGACAATTAAGAACACCAAAGGATAAATAATAGAAGGAGACAGCGAAATCTTGAAAACACAGATAAAGTAATTTCAACAATTATATAATCCCTCCAGAACATATGAAACAAGGAGTATAGATCAATTAGTGAGAGTAACAAGTAATCCAGATGAGACAGCTGAAGATGTAGATATATCAATGGAAGAACTATAGCTATAAGAAAAGTGAAATCAAGAAAGGCCCCAGGAGCAGATCAAGTTTATTCACAATGATTAAAAACCAAGGGAGATAGGCAGACAAAGTATTACATGCAATATGTCAACAAGCATGGAAGTCCAAACAGGTGCCAGACGACTGGAATAAAGGAACGGTAGTACCAATACATAAGAAAGGATCAACTATGGAATGCTTAAACTATAGAGGGTTATCAACTTAGCGTACCAGGAAAAGTGTATGCCAGGATTCTGGAAATGAGACTAAGAAAAGAGTAAAAGATCAGATTGAAGAACTTCAGAGAGGATTTAGATCAGAAAGAGTGTTCAAGACCACATATTTACAATTGGACAAATAATAGAAAAATTCCCTGAGAAAAACATTTATTTGAACCTGTGTTTTATTCACTTAGAAAAGGTATTTGACACTGTGAGGAGGGACGAACTATGACATTCTTTAAAAGCGCACAATGTAGAGTAAAATTTAATAGAAGCCATTAAACGTTTTTACAATAAACCAACATGTGCAGTGGTAGTAGCTGGAAATGTATCTGAAAAATTTGATGTAGATATAGGAATAAGACAGTGTTGGTTCCTAAGTCCTCTTTTGTTTATCACATTTATGGATTCAGTCACAAAGGCACCCTCAAAAATGAAGAAAATAAATGTAGATATTGTGGAGGCTGAAACCAGTAAATGTATCAATGCTTTCATTTGCTGATGATTTAGTTCTGTTGACAAAATCAGAAAGGAACCTCGAGTTGAATATCAACATTATGAATAATGAATTAGATAACAGAGGAATGAGAGTAAATACAAAGAAAACGAAAAGGATGCTAGTAACTAGGGAAGCTAAAACACAAAATCTTAAGTCAGGCAGGAGAATTTAGAACAAATTGAAAGCTACAATTACCTAGGAGTAATGATTAACTCAGAGGGAAGACTAAGAGAAGAAATCAGCTAGAGAATTCAAAAGGCAAGTGCAATATATAACCATCTGGGAAAGGCATTTGTAGGTAAACAAGAATTGTCAACAAAAAACCAAAATGGCAGTATATAACACAGCGCTTATTATCCTACTCTGCTCTATGCAGTGAAACCTGGACCTCAGACAGTAGGGAACACGGTAGAGTACAAGCAGCAAAACGAAATATCCAAGAAGAGTAATAGGGAAAGCAAAAATGAGACAAAATCAAGAACACAAGAAGAAGAGATCAAACCAAAACAGAAGGCATAAAAACTATTTCCAAAATAAATCACCTAAGATGTTTTGGGCATGTACACAGAATGAATGATAAGAGAGTAGCTTCATTGGTACACAGTGTTAAAACCCAAGGTAAAAAACCGAAAGGTAGGCCTCGGAAAAAGTGGAAGAGGTAAAAAAGAGGT
>JAXRKP010002901.1:0-7500 GCA_037039925.1 Doris montereyensis | reverse complement strand
AAGAAATCAGCTCCAGCACTGTCCATTCGTTTAACATGCTGAATCTAAAGTTATAGCTCTGCACACACAAAAGTAATTCTAAGGGATGTATAATAAAAATACTCAACAAGTCGGTGGGCAGTCTGCAGTACGTGCTATCTGCCGTACAATTATAACTGAAATCTCGTGACCACCCAAATAATTGGAAGACATTCACCACATACAATTAGACAAATATTATTTTTAAAATCCTTGAAAGAAACATTGTTTTACACTAAGTTTTACGCCACTTAGAAAAAAGGCATTTGACACACTGTGAGGAGGGATAAACTATGACATTCTTTAGAGAATATAAATGTAGACAAAATTGAATGGAAGCTATTTAATTTGTTTAACAATAACCAAACATACGCAGTGAGAGTAGTTGGAATCGTATCTGAAGAATGTGGTGTAGATAATATAGAAGTCAGCCCTATGGATTCAGCCGCAATGCATCCTCAAACAAATGAAAAAACTGAATGTCGGTATGTGGAGACTCAACTCGGTAGATCTACCCGGATGATTTAGCTTTATTTGGAAAGTCAGAAAGTGGCGTTTAGAATGAAATGAGCATGCTGAATAATTAACTAAATTAAGAAGAACGAAATTGAACTTTTCAAAGACAAAACCAAAGCAAAAAAATAGGAATACTAACAAATTAAATGTTACATTGGGCACAGAGAGTTAGAACAAGTTCAAAGCTAAACTTCCTGGGAGTAATGATTAACAGAGGGAAAATCTAAGACTAAGAAAAAATCATCAGCAAGATAGTTCAGTTTATTATCACAAGAAGAAGAGATCAAACTAAAACGGATATCATAAAAACTAAGATAGAAATAAATCATCTCATATGGTTTGCACCTGCAAACAGATTGAATGATAAGATAATAGCTAAATCAGTATATAGTTCGCCTGTTTGTCTGTCTGTCTCTCAGTGTTTGTTTGTTTGTCTGTCTGTCTGTCTGTCTTTCACTCCTGTCTGTCTGTCTGTCTTTCTCTCTCTCTCTCTGTCTCTCTCTCTCTCTCTCTCTCTCTCTCTCTCTGTCTGTCTGTCTCTCTCTCTCTATATATATATATATATATATATATATATATATATATATATATATATATATATATATATATATATCTTTTCTCTTTTTCTCTCTCTATCTCTCTCTTTATCTCTTATCTCTCTCTCTCTCTCTCTCTCTCTCTCTCTCTCTCTCTCTCTGTCTGTCTGTCTCTCTCTCTCCCTCTCTCTCTCTCTCTCTCTCTCTCTCTCTCTCTCTCTCTCTCTCTCTTTCTCTATCTCTCTCTCTTTCTCTCTCTCTCTCACTCTCTCTCTCTCTCTCTCTCTCTCTCTCTCTCTCTCTCTCTCTCTCTCTGTCTCTCTCTCTCTCTCTCTCTGTCTCTCTCTCTCTCTCTCTCTCTCCTCTCTCTCTCTCTCTCTCTCTCTCTCTCTCTCTCTCTCTCTCTCTCTCTCTCTCTCTCTCTCTCTCTCTCTCTCTCTCTCTCTCTCTCTCTCTCTCTCTCTCTCTGTATATGTATGTCTGTGTTACTGCCTGCCTGTCCGTATGTCCAGTGTGTATCTCTGTCACTCAGTCTGTATGTGTGTCTGTCTGCTTTTCTGTCTTTCTGTTGTCACTGGATTCTCAAACCTAAGCTTCAAAAAGCATTAGAAACATACAGACTGCCAACAAACTTTACGATAATAACGCCATGAATGAGACGCTACTGTACTGACAGGTGTCATTTACCTGTATGTCAGTGACATTGCCATCGTCTACGTTTTTCTGTAACGCTAGTCTTCGGCTCGTAATACATTCCTGAATGACTACAGTCAGCAGTGTGACAGACTGACAAAAGCATTGCGGCAAACACAACTCGAGTGTCATTTGACTTAAATGTTGATGAGGCAGGTAAGAAGTAACAAACTGTCAATAAATAATAATATCGCTTCAAATAAGCAGTAGTGCCTAGCATCGCCTTTATTCAATCCACAAAGTTGTTTGCTTTTAGCCCTCATATTAATGAGTCACAGTGGAGTGGAGTCCATATTGACAAGCAACAATATTAATTGTTGTGAACTCTCCACAAATGACGACAGAACAAACACGTGACGTTTCAGATAGAGCCCTTCGTCAGATAACATATCAGTGATGTCTAGACACCGCACAGTGGATATTAGCAAGAGCAATGAATAAGATTTTTATTCACAGAAACGTTATCTGTTAAGAGCTAGAGTAAAGTAAAGTTCATGCCAGGTTCTTGTGGCCGATACAGCCGGAACTCTTCCCCGTTTCTATGGCGTGAGGCAGAATAGGTGATATATGGTTATCTAGGTAGTACTGGACATGACTCTAGTCTCGCTGGTTTCTACTCCCAAGTGGTTACCGGTGCCCATTTATTTGCATCTGCGTCCAATTGGGGGAAATATTTGTTCAATGTCTTTTTAAAGAAACACAACGTCGGAATTTGCATTGCTACGATTCGAACCCAAACATTTATGATCCCAAAGCCTGCAACCTAGCCACGTAACTACTGTCACCACTGGTAGAATTGCCAATCAGTGTCTTCTATCATTTTTCACTTCACTGAGACTCCTTCGACAATTCATATATATACCTAGCTAGTTTGCATCTCTTCATTGTCCTTATCATTTAAAGAAATATGGAATAAATTTGGAACATTAACAAAAAAAGGACGATTGACTTAGCCTGACATGTGTCGTTTCAGTGTAGACTTCAAACTAAATCTTTCGTCATGCTTGTGAGTCTATTCAAATCTAGATCCCATGCATTGGTGTGAAAATGTTCTTATACTGGCATGCGGAATGTTATCCAAAATTTAATTTATGTCACACCGACTTTCCTGGACCTTGATCAATACAAAAACTTTTCTTTTATTTCTACCAGATTGCATAGAAAGGAAAAACTGATGATGAGAGTCCAATCATACTGAATCGGATGTCAATAAAGGCGGTGAATCATTTTAAGAACCTAGTATTCTATGATATAGAAAAAGCAAGTCAGTTATAATATCACCTTCCGCTCGTTTGGATCACCATCATGACGGTGTCCAACGTTTTTATGAATTTGACTTTGGTTATGGACGAGAGGCGTCCATTCCTCAACGATAAAACGTTCTTGCTTTTGATGCTTATAAACCAGCTATTATAACAAGTACCATTTCAGTTTTTTTGGCCTGTTTGCTAACATCGCCAATATCGTCATCTTCATGAAACTGGGATTCAAAGAAACCATCAATATTTCTCTTACAACTTTGGCAGTCACTGATCTGGCTAATCTGGTATTTCTTCTCTGGTGAGTCTCAGTTACAGTCCCTCATCAGCGTTGGACGGTAATGTCAAAGATAGAGCTAGAGCAGGAGTAAGGCCTCCTAATGCATAAAGGCAAGAAACGCTACTAGAAAATTGGAAATTTGTAAGCCCACAACTATTAGAGGTAAATATTAAACCAAAAAGGAAGAGAAATTAACTTATTAATAGCTTCTGGACCAAACGGAGATGCCACCAAATAGCTGCAGAGAATCTCAAACCCGAACAAGAACTAATGATTTTATGTGATTTAAACACTAGAGTAGGCAACAATGTAGAGACGTCAGGAGGAGAAATAGGTAAAGAAGTAGAGACAACAACCACTCCAAATGGAGAGAGACTAATATATTGTTTGTTTCTTTCTTTTTTTATCAGTTCCCAATCTACCGTCCGGTGTATGGGTTTTAGATGCCCGAAATGATCTTTCTCCCGGTTGCCCTGGTCTGGCATTTTTTGTTTCATTCCGTGAAAATTAAAGTTTCTTTGCGTTAATGTCTCTTTTATATCTTCTTCTCACTTTCTCCGAGGTCTGCCTTTTGTCTGTTACCTTGAGTTTTAGTACTCTATACTGATTTAGCTATTCTATTGTCATTCATTCTCTTAACATGGCCAAACCATCTCAGTTGATTCATTTCCATCTTAGTTTTTTATGCTATCATCATTAAAAAAAAAAAAGCATGTCAAGTTTCTTAATTTAGATGTAAAATCTAAATTCTAGATCTAAATCTAGTTTTTATGTCTCAAAATCTAGATCCAGATTGTATAAATGTAAGATCTAGATCCAGTCTAGCTTCCAGATCTACTAACAAATTGTACTCAATGTCAAGGTAAGCGGGTCGGTGATAGGGATCGCGGGTACAGAAGGCTGGTGATTGAAATATCACCACCCCGGCTTGTTCCCTCTTTGACACAACTGATGCAGTTAGGCTAAATCTCCCTGTTCGACATAAAGGTGATGATGGATATATGTACGAGGTGTCACACAAACATTACATTCACACACAAGAATAAGAATTACAAGATCCAAATTGTATAATTATAATGCTATATTTATTAATTGCCAATATGAGGGTGAATACTGACTTATAATAAGAAAAGAATTAAAACAACAACAGATCGTAAAATAACGTTTGGTTTGGTTTTCCTTGGCCCCAAAGAAATATACACAGGCCTAAATTATCTCTTAATCAAAGAAGCAAACACAAGCACTAATGTAATATCGATATGAATGTCACGAATGAACTTGTCATGGGATTCGCTAGTCGCTCTCCGATGGCATCACGTCAGTCTTTCGGACACCAGAGTCTAATAATATCAAGGTGGATGGCAACAATTCGATAGTAAGTCATCCAACATACAGCAGTACCCAGTAGTACAGTTTCCAAACACACAACAGTGGTGTAATCTCCAACACACGCACATAAACACATACATACATACATACAGACACACACACACATACATACATACTCACGCACATACACACGTACATACATACACACACATATACATACACGCACATACATATCAGTAGCACACCAGGAATATTCCCCAGGTACGAAATTAACTTACTGCTGTAGAGGTTGAGTGAAAACTCAGCCCGTAGAAAATGCAGACAGAGCTCATGAGCGTGGGAAAGCGACTTATCTAAGAGCGAATCTCCAAAAAATACACTGTTATAAAAAAACATGAATGGATCAAAAATATAAGAATACAGGTGAAGGAAAGACTGATACACGGAGTTCTGGATCTGCAGCTCAACAAAACCACACTGGACTGGCGATCCAGAACATTATACCAATGATGGGTGAGGGCCAGAGCCGAAAGAAAGTCAGTAACCAGACTATGTCGAATCTTCTGAATCCAAAACAATCGATTTTGGTGTCGCATGGAATGTGCACACTTTATCAGACAGGAAAACTTGCGCAAAAAATTTATACAAATGGACAAATATAACTCAGGAAAAAGCAGACAATAAACATATGAATTGAGTTGCCCTGATGCTATCAAAAACGGTAAGAAAGACTTTGTTGGAATGGGAACCCATGGGTGAAAGATTAACGAAAGCTAGGTTTAATTCTAAATACTCAAAGATGTCCGTCATCATGTGTTACGCCCCACAAGAAGACAAAAGCGAGGAGGAGAAGGAACTGTTTTATGAAAGACTTAACAACACAGTACAAAGACCCCAAGACATGATCTACTTATTGTTCTTGGTGATTTAAACGCCAAAGTTGGCAACATTTAAGCATAGAGACAGTTACAAATATACATGGACCTCTCCAGACGGAAAAGAAAACAAAAATTAAATTACCGCATCACTATCAATAAGAAATGGAAGACATCACTGTTAGACGTGAGAAAAGAAAGGGAACCGATGTTGCAAGTGACCAGGAGTTCCTGACTCCTAACATCCGTATAAAATTAAGGAAGACAAAGAAAAGTGACACCAGGAAAGGGATATTTGACGTTGGAAAGCTGCTAAACAATTCAAAATAGAGTTATCAACTCGATCCCAGGCCCTGCTAGATGAGCAAAAACTGTCCTTGACAACATTCAACTGCTAGACCTGAGCCAGGAATTACTGGGACCTAGCCGAAGCAAGACAGAAAGGTGGATATCAGACCAATCATGAAAAGCGATCGAAAGAAAAAAGACAACGGTTGCTAACATCGGGCCAATATCGGACATCTTCGATGACCTCGGGATTCAAAGAAACCATCAACAGTTACTCTTACAACTGTGGTCAGTCTCTGATCTGGCCTAATCTGGTATTTCTTCTCTGGGTGAGTCTCAGTTTCTGTCCTTCTTGTTGTGGGTTTGGTCTGTGACGTCATTGACATGAAACAACTTGAAGATACCATCGGCATGTGGACGGTCACACTCACAGCTGTCGGTGGCTGCATCACATGTGTCATTGCGTGTGAAAGTAGGCCCTGTGTGTTCTGCGACCGTTTGCAATGTTAAAACTATTTGCTAACCAGGGGGGAAGGAAACTGTTTCATTCTAATATTGCCTACTGTCTTCATAGTGGGACTTTTGTTTCTCGTACCTTCCTTTTTCTCTACACCTCTTGGCATAGGAATGGGTGTTTAACCCCAGACGAACCGATTCTATTTTATAAGAGTATTGTTACAGGCCTAAAGAAGGATTGGATAAATCGAAACAATTAGTTATGCTTTGATCATGACTTTCAATACGTCCACATACGTAATTCTAACCAATCATACACCGTTCTTATTAGTGTTGAAACTGGCGTCCCCTCAAAACCGATTGGGCGGACAAGCCAAGCTAGTCATGAAAGTTCGAATGCATCAGCTTGACGCCACTAAGGCCAAACAGAAAGGCTTGTCTGGAAGAGACAGACGTGCAACTGTGACTGTCATCGTCATAGCTACCATGTACATCACCTGCTTCTTTCCAGGAAGTATTCTTTACATGGTCATGTCCCATTGTACCCAGAATTCGGACAAAGGCATGTTATATACAAACTTTTACGACTTTGTGTGGTACCTAGCATACATATTTGAAAGCATTTGTTGCCAGTGTCAATATCATAGTTTACCTGGCAACGAGCACCAAGTTCAAAGAGACTTCTTTAGTTTCTTTCGTAGGAATTCTGGGAACGTTACCCGAAGCTTCTGTGAATGTTACCCAACAGGAACCGACATAAGATGGGCATATTATTCATTCCGGCATTTATCTATGTACCCATCTCTCCTATATATATGTCTATCTATCTATATATCTATCAATATATCTATCCATCTATCTATTCACCCATCTATCATCTATCTATCTATCTAATATTCTAGGATGCATTTATCTATCAATGTACCTATCTATCTACCTAATATATATATATATATATATATTATATATAATATATATATATATATATACTATATATATATATATATATATATATATATATATATATATATATATATACATATATATATAAATATATATATTAAATGTCGATGATATAAAGAGGTAATGTGCAAGATAAAGAGAAATATAAGACGGTCAACGGGTGTGTCATACAATTTTCACCTTCGTCTATCTTCTCTGTGTTTTTGTACGATAGCAATGGCACCTTCCATCATGGTAGATCTTGACGCGAGTGCTTCGTGAGGTTTAGTGCTTGTGACGGGCGAAGG
>JAXRKP010002900.1:10985-31653 GCA_037039925.1 Doris montereyensis | reverse complement strand
AATCTAAAAAAATATATTTTTAAACAATACCTTTGGAGCAGGAACAATTTGAGAAACAGTATCACTCTCAGATTTAAACCCTTTTGGGGAAATTCTGATCCCTTTCCTCATTCATACCAGAATTGATGGATTGGAATTTTCATAGTTGAAAATAGAAGATCCTTGTGATGAACTGCACAAGTTGCATGAACCTGGGAATGGAAACATTTTTACACATGCAAATTTTTATACAAACAAGTAACTTTGTTTTAGTTTAGTTTTCCTTGATTATGACACCCACAAATCTTGAAAGGTTTTAATCTATAATACTTCAGGTCAAATTATCCAACTTTGATTGCAAAACTCCCGAAGTAGAATGTTACCTGCCATTAAATGACATTGTTTTCAGGCTTGTGTAAGTGAGCATTTTAAAATCTTTGATTGGATGGTGAATAATATGTACCTTGACTCTCATTTTCCGTTAAACAAGGAGGATGCAATAGCTTGCAAAAGACAAGTGAAAACAATTATTGCAAATAAACACTATGGCAGGTATAGAATATAGAGTGACCAGAGGTTGGTCAACTTCCTGGGAGCAAAACCATAGAAACAGATACATACAATACGGTTTCTAGCAATAAACGGGTATCTGACTGCTTCTTTCAGATTTAGAATGGGCTACATGTTAATCGGCTCAGTGGCTTGCATGAGATCTGATCAGATGAAATACGCTCATTCCTCATAAAATTGGCTCTATAACCCAAAGACAGCAAACCTTTACTACAAATTAATTTACAAAATCCAGTTTTTTAGTCTATAGAAGAAAGCTCTGTTCATGTAGATGTTTGACTTTTTCAAGGTAGTTATGTAATCACAATACAGAAATAAAAAGTAAAAACCCTGAAAAAACAACAGCCAGAATGTTATAAAATGAAGGGGAAAAGAATCTCTTCTTAAATTACAAAAATGACTCAATTTAGAGAACATTCGTATTCTTGCTGATTATATATCTAAGTACTTTTGTATGCTAACAAATGCAAAGCCATTAGCCATTGCTTTTCCAAATGTAAAAATAATTAAATGGAGATTTTGTTGTAATGAGATGTCCCTTCCTAATTTAAAACATAATTTTGCCAATAATTTTACTTAGTTTAATGGAACTCATTTCTACCATATAAATGCTGGATCCTTTGAAGATTTCGGCGAGGTGGAAAATATCTTCACCTTCGAAAATTTAATCTGTGCTGAATCTAAATTCAACGGCTCATTCAGAAAATCCTGCAGACAAAAATAAAAGCTTTGACAGTATAATATGCTTTACATTCTAATGTGTGATGTTGAGACAAGACAAATATAAATCATATCAGGCCATTACTTTCTTTCTTTCTTTATCAGCTCCCATTCTACCTTCCGGTGTATGGGTTTTAGATGCCGAAACGATCTTTCTCCAGGCTGCCCTGTCCTGACATTTTATGTTTCCTTCCGTGAAATTTGAATTTCTTTTCGTTAATGCCTCTTTTATATTTTTCTTCGCACTTTCTCAGTCTGCCTTTTGGTCTTTTACCTTGAGTTTTAGCACTGTAAACTGATTTAGCTATTCTATTGTCCTTCATTCTGTTAACATGCCCAAACCATCTCTGTAGATTGATATCTTAGTTTTTTGCTTACTTTGGTTTGATCTCTTATTGTTGTGTTTCTGATTTTGTCTCTTTCAGTTTTCCCTACTTCTCTTTTTAGATATTTCATTTCGGCTGCCTGCACTCTACTATTCCCTACTGCCTAGGGTCAGGTTTCACTGCCATAAAGGAGAGTAGGACAATAAACTGTGTTGTATACTGCCATTTTGGTTTTTTGTTGACAATTCTTGTTTATATACAAATGCCTTTCCTAGATCGTTATATATTGCACTTGCCTTTTTGATTCTCTGGCTGATTTCTTCTCTTAGTTTTCCCTCGAGTTAATCATTACTCCTAAGTAATTGTAGCTCTGAACTTGTTCTAAATTCTCCCTGCTTAATTTAAGATTTTGTGTTTTAGCTTCCCTAGTTACTAGCATTGTTTTGGTTTTTCTTTGCATTTACTCTCATTCCTCTTTTATTAAATTCATTATGTTGATATTTGACTGGAGGGGGCCCTTTCTGATTTTCCAAACAGAACTAAATCATCAGCAAATGAAAACATTGGATACATTTACTAGTTTGAGCTTCCACATACCTACATTCATTTTCTTCATGTTTGAGGATGTTTTTGCGACTGAATCCATAAATGTGTTAAACAAAAAGAGAAGACTGAGGATACAACACTGTCCTACTCCTATATCTACATCAAATTCTTCAGATACATTTCCAGCTACTTTTACATGCATGTTGGTTTATTGTAAAAACTTCTAATGGCTTCTATTAAATTTTGCTCTATTTTGTGTTCTCTTTAAGGAATGCCATAGTTCGTCCCTCCTCACAGTGTTAAATGCCTTTTCTAAGTCAATAAAACACAGGTGCAGATCAATGTTTCTCTCAAGGAATTTTCCATTATTGTCTAATTGTAAATATGCGGTCTTATACACTTCTTCTGGTCTAAATCCACTTTGATGTCTCTTCAATTTGATCCTCTACTCTTTCCTTAGTCTCATTTCCAGAATCTGCTACACTTTTCCTGGTATGCTAAGTAGTGATATCCCTCTATAGTTTGAGCATTCCATAGTTGATCCTTTCTTATGTATTGGTACTACCGTTCCCTTTTTTCAGTCGTCTGGCACCTGTTTGGACTTCCATGCTTGTTGGCATATTGCATGTAGTAGTTTGTCTACACTCTCTCCCTTGGTTTTTAATCATTTCTGGATAAACTTGATCTGCTCCCGGGGCTTTTTCCAAATTTCAGTTTTCTTATAGCCGTTTGAAGTTCTTCCATTGATATCTACATCATATTCAGCTGTCTTATCTCGATTGCCCATTTCTCTTAATAATTGATCTGTACTCCTTGTTACATATGTTCTGGAGGGATTATGTAATTGTTGAAAATACTTCCTCCACGTTTCCATCATTTCGCTGTCTCCTTTCAATATTTCTCCTTTGGCATTCTTAATTTGTCGTATCGGGCATACTTTGGTCTTTCTCATGCTCTTCATTGCTCCCCAGAACAGCTTTTGATTTCCTTGATAGCTTTCTTGAAGTCTTTGTCCAAACTCTTCCCACTGTTCCTATTTTGCTTTCCTAACTTCCTCTTTGGCGATAGTTCTTTTACTCACGTAGTCTATCCTTTCCTCTGGTCTCTTTGTTTGCAAGTATTTCTTCCAGACATGCTTCTTTTCTTTAATCTTAGTCTTCACATTCTCATTCCACCATGCTGTTCTTTTCCTATCTCCTTTAATTTGTTTCCTACCACAGACCTCTTCAGTACAACTGAGGAGTGTTTCTTTATATATTTGCCACTTTTCTTCTATTGTGCTTTCCTTCAGATCCATCTCCCTTTCACTGATAGATCTTTTTATCCTGGATTGGTACATTTGTTTTACTATTGGTTTATTTAGTTCTTCTATTTTGAGTTTAGTAGTTTTCTTCTCTTTCCTTTTCTGTTTGTTTTCTTCAGTTAATAATCTCATTTTGACTATCACTAGGTGATGATCACTAAATATGTCTGCTCCTCTGCTTACTCTAGCATCCATTGTACTGTAAAAAAGGGAACGGCTAACTATTATGTAGTCTATCATTGACTTTTCACATCTGTCTTCATTTACTCTTGTATATTTGTGGATATCTTTATGAGGAAAAATTGTGTTAGCTATTTTTATGTTATTCTTTAGGCAAAAATCTATTAGTCTCTCTCCATTTGGAGAAGTTGTTGTCTCTCCTTTACCTATTAATCCTCCTGATGTTTCTACATTGTTGCCTACTCTAGCATTTAAATATCCTAAAACCATTAATTCCTGTTTGGGTTTGAGATTCTCTGCAGCTATTTGTAAATCATTTTCGAACATATCTTTTTCTTCTTTGGTGGCATCTTCGTTTGGTCCATAAGCTATTAATAATTTAATTTCTCTTCTTTTTGGTTTAATATTTACCTCTAATAGCCATGGGCTTACAAATTTCCAACTTTCTAGTAGCATTTCTTGTCTTTTATACATTAGGAGGCCTACTCCTGCTCCAGCTCTATCTTTGACATCTACTCCTGAGAAGATTAAAGTATGATTTGGTCCTACATTTTCTATTCCTTGTCCTTTTTTCTTTGTTTCTGTAATAGCCAAAATGTCTACTTTGAATATTTTCCATTTCTTCAGCTAATTCTAACTCCTTTCCATTAATTGCCCTAACATTCCATGTTCCAAAAATCACAGTCCGTGTTTTTTTCCAGAGTCGTCTTCGAAAGTTCAAGCCGGGTATATTATTGCAAATATTACTTTGAATCAGGTTGTTTTGGATAAGCAGGGGATTAGCCTACTGTACCCTAGGTAGATGGTGGGGCTGCCACCTTGAGGCCCCCTACGAGAGCTGTTATTTTCTGTGGAGTTAACTCCCTTAGCCTTTAGTCATTCAAGACCAGCCTGCAAGGCAGTAGAGTTGATATTTTCTGCAAGGTTGCACTCCACTTTTAGCCTTTGGTCGTAAGCCTGCCGCTACAAGGCAGCAGGAGGTCTGATGGAGAAGCGGGATCATCTACCCGTACAGATAGCACCTGTATCCACTGCGGATCAGGCCATTACAGCATTCTAAAAATTATGACATTTACAATAATTTATCATATTCTGATATATCTAAAGAGATAAAAGTGTAGCCTCCATCGTCGCGAAAAAATCCACAACAAGCCATCATAGTTTAAATGATAAGACATTGAAAAACATATGAAAAGCTTATAAAAACACACAAACCAGTCAAATTACCTCAAATTTTTCCCATTTATTGATCGCATTGAGACCAAAACTCTTGATGTTGAAACTAGATGTCTCCAATCTGGCACTTCAATAAACGATACTTTGCTCAGGGACAAAATGTATTGCCAAATAAGTATGGAAGTCATCGTCCATTTGTAGAAGCCAGGAAAAGATATGGGAGCTGATAATCTATTGCAATTTAAAAAAATACTAAAAAAATTAGGTTCTTACTAAATAAAAAGCAATACAAATTGAAAAAATTGATACTACTGTTACTTTACTGTGAAATAAAATTGCAGTAGTCTTGCAAATGAATAATTATTGTGACATAAGGCTTTAGTAGACATGTGAAGATTATTTATTCAAAGAAGTTAATATCGTAGCTGTCTTTTAAGTGAAAAATTCACTGAAAGAATAAAACTCTAGCAGTTTTGAGAGAAAATTTATTCCATGCTACAGCCTGTAATCTGTTGATTAATTGCCTTATAAAACCAAACAAAACATTGTAGACAGATTGTTACAAAATTATTTACATTTGTACGCTCTGTGCGAATGTTAGGGTAATAAGAAATTAATGCATTCAGTATACAAGTATTTTGATTTTAAGCTATCATTAAGCTTTGTTTTACTGTGTCCTAAATGAAAACATACAAAACACCAACAACAAGAAAGACAAACAAACAAAAGGAAACCTGAAAGTCCAAACAGTTGGTGTGTGTAAGATGCCAGATAAACAATATCAGGATCCAGATTCTCATGAAAATGAAAATTGTTTTCAAGTAAATGCCTGCAAGAGAAGAGAATTATTTTAACTGATTACAAACAGATATATACCTACTTCTGTTAAGCTAAAAAATAAAAACCACTCTCAATTCACTTAAAATTTTCACCTACATTAATTTTTCCAAAGACTTGAATTAAATTTAGATTAAGTTATCATGAAAGTAATTATATGCAAACAGAAAAGAAGAACTTCAAACAAAACAAAAATCTTGATTCGATTTAACTTTTACATACTTCACAACTAAGGTCGGGAGGTGTAGTAGCTGAACGGTAGAGTTAGAGTTGGTAATCATAACGACACTGGTTCAAGCCCCATGGCTTCACAGGTGGGCTTTTTTTCATACCTATTGTTCTTTTAAAAAGCTATCAACCCAGGAGTTGAGAAGGACTTTGAATTAAATGGCCTCCCTAGGGGATAAATGATGTACAGTTGGTAAGTCTGCCCTTGTGCGGATACAGACTATAAATCTTTAAGGTGACCTTAGGGCTTTTGCAAGGTTTTTTTCTTATGCCCCTGACTACTTTGTGAACAGCCAAGGGATCTTTAATGTGGCACAGAGTGTTGTGATCTGCACACAGGACCTTCTTCTTATTGTCCGCCTCCGATGAAACTAAGTGTTAATCCATCTCCTAGACCAAGGCAGTCCAGGCAAATTTTAAAACCTACCCAAAAAAAAACCCAAAGTCACCATAGTTGGTTGTGGGTAAAATCGAAATCAAACCACATAATCAGGTGACTAAAAGGATATTTTGACAAGAAACGTGGATTCTATTTCAAAAACCAATAAAAAACGTAACGAATAGAATATGTCTTAAATAATTTTCACCTCAAGTCATCGGAGCAGAGTAGGAAGTTCTGATAGGGTTAAGGGTAATGAGACTGATCTTGGGATAAAGATTGCGATTTTTGCACTCAACATAGAGAAAGGACAGCCACCTGGAGAAGAAATTATTTTTCTATCACGCCTTAAATCACAATATTATGTGAGTTATCATCTTGAAGTTTTCAATTCATTAGAATGTAAAATACAGTTTGATGTTTAATTTACTAGCAAGAGTCATTCCAACAGTTACAGTATTGTCTGATGCTAAGACTCACAGAGTCCTTGTAATGCTTTCTTTAGAAGATGTTTTTTTCATATCTCAGTTTGCCACAACAATCTTGCATATATGCAAGAAATTCACACATGTTCAAAAATTCACTTTAATGTAAAATCATTCCATAGATCTATGGTGGGTGGGCAGTTAGCAGATTCTAGTAGAATCCTGTCTCTTTCCTTTCACCTCCTTCATCTTGCTATTTCTATTGAATCACTAGAGATCCCATTATAGGAACAGAATAGACCAAAAACAAATAATAGAGTAAATAGTTACTTTTATAGATCCAAAATATCAATAAAGGTCTTTTTCAAGGTCTCAGCTCTCCTTGCAGTATGATAGAAATCCTGTTGAGATCATGTGACAGAACACATGTGTGCAGTGAACTAAACACAATCAGCATTGATTTAATTTTATCAAGAATACTTGTTTTACTTTAGAACAAAGCTTATTCTCAGTAAATCATCTTAGTAAGCTGCACTTAATCTTTCTATCTACCTCAAGCATGTCTGAATTGTGAGTAAATATCAAGGGTAGATTTTTAAAACTATAAGATTATCGTGAAAGAGTAGAACTAATCTATAGAATGTCTGACAGCTTTCAACAAACCACAACGACAGAGACAAAATACCTGAGATTAATGCGCTTAACATTTGCTTTTCTTTAAAAGATTGTCTGAATGTGGGGGAAGAATAATATCTCCATATGATGAGATACGAAACCTCATTCAAGGGATCTGATGAAACCTGCAAATAAATTTACATGACAAAAAATTTCATACTGACTAACATTGGGAAAAAGTTTATTACAATGAGTCCATGTAGAGGATAGAGTAATGAGATGAATAATCCAATCAAACATTTCCTTTGTGAGATACCTTGACCTTGTAATATCGTATAGATTGGACAAATACTACAGTTCATCGTCTTTTCGGTTTTTTAAACAAAAGGTCTTATTCAACATGGCTTATTGCTTTATCGTACCAATCTGATTATTAAAGTATCTACTATATTGACTGATAATAATGCAATCTTTGAGAAGTCTGGAGACAGCAAAACAAAGTAAAAGTTAAACAGTCTTGTTCTTTTCCTTGTGGATAAATCTCACTTATAATAAACTGCGGATTGATGATCATCATCTTCACAGTTCCTCCCCCACCTTTATTAAATCTTTGAATCTTTTTCTTTTTTCTAATTTCTATTGCACTATCTAATTGTAACAAAGAGGCGGCCTTTTATCGACCTTGCTCATGGTAGATAATATGTATTTACCTGTCTACTGGCGTTGATCAGAGGGTTTGAAGACAGGCAAATTTTAAAATAGACATAATAATAATAATAGTAAATCTTTATTCTCACCGACATCTTTTTTGACATATGATTTTGGAAATCAAAACATGGGATATACATAATTATTAAATTTGAAATTTGATCGTATTTAATAGATGTATAAAGTCAAAATTACACATTTATATATAATGCAAATATATAAAAACTAATTTCCTTACAATTTCAGCCGTTTCTATTAACATTTGACGACAGATTTTGCCTACCAAGAGTCAAGAGGAATGGTTTTACTATAGAAATAGAAGTAAATACCTGTATGCCCACACTGTCATTCAATCTTCCAGGCTGCTACCTCTAGAAGGAAAGCATTATATCCCAATGGGCACGGGTGGCCTAAAGTTAGGCCATCAGGGAATAGGACTATTAGGTTTTGGACATGAATCCCAGTAAAGCTAAGTTTGATGTTTAGCTCTTTGGGAAAGAAACTTAACATGCATTTTCCCCTCAACACAGATGAAAATAGGTACCCAGCATCAACTGGGAGTAACTCCAGTGACAGAGTAGTATCAAATCTTGGGATAATCTAGTATCACCTGTTCTGCTTTAAGCTATAGAAACTAAAAGATATGTGGCTATAAGGGGCATAACAGACCTAACAAAACCTAGCAATGTACACAGGACCATTTTTAAAACCTTTAATTGTTTTAGTTCTTGGAACAGAATCGTGTTGAGTTAGCTTTCATCCAAAAAATATTGAACTTACTAAGACAAGCAATACAGGGAACCTCTCAAATCAGGAAAACCAGGCCAATCGGGAAGAATTCCCAGGAACGGAATTGTTTCTATATATTTTACCCTCTAAACGGAAAGTTCGGCCAATCGGGAAAATTTTGCAATCTTGCATTGATCATCATCACCATATCCCCCATATTTATTTATTTATTCCAACACTCACTTTTTATGCCAATTTGGTTTTCCGTGTTAGCAAAATATCAATTATTACACCTGCATTAGTGATACCACGTGTTATGCTTTGCATAATGTGTACACGATGTCACAAAGTGCCAGTGTGGGATGACCATAAGCCAGACATCCATTAAGAAGGTGTGAAAGCAGGTGTTGAGTCAGACCACCTAACAATACAATGCGGTGTTGACAGGAGGCGGGCAGAAGTTGTGTACTGTCGGTCTTTTGTGCCGCCTCATCCGTCAATCACAAGGGTGGACAAGAGGATATTTAACGACCCCATCATGCTTTCTTGATTCGTGTCTTATCTATCTACCGTCGAAGGGAAGATCGATAGTGAGTGTAATGACCATCTTTGACAGATACTAATCTTCTCATTTTGATCACTGGTTTCTGTGGCTACTAGTTCATTTAATTCTGCATTTTACCACTCACAGAGGGCTTGGGTACCTCAAATTGCTGAGGAAAACAAAATCTCTAGGTCCCCGGCAAATCGGGATGATTTTACAATCACCAAGACTTGTCGATTAGGGGGTTCCTATGTAAAACATTATGTCTAAATACCTGTATTTTGACTGAATTTAAAAACATTTTGAGATGATTTGCCAGCATTGTAGTCAGGTGAAGTGGTGGAGGTGTGATAATAACTGATTGAGCAAGACCATTGGATTTCGAATACTTTAGTAACAAATGCTTCATCACTGTGAAAAGAAGATATAAGTCAATTCATTCAACATTTAAATAATACAAAACGTTTTAAACTAACTCTTCCAAACATTATATTGAATATATAAAAAAAATATTCCGATGCAGTATTTAGGACTTTCTTGCTTATTGTTTTCGCACTACAGCTCATTCATAAGTGTTTAATTTTTTTTTAATCTTCAACAGTCGATCTTGAGTGTGTATCAAGTTCCCCTCCCCCCCATGTTTTGTTTTCAATGACAACAACAAAACTGTTGTGGAATGTAAAAAAAAAAGTCAAATTTAGTAAATACAACAACAAAAATGCTTTCAAAAATACAATAAAAGTATTAAATAACAATTGTAATTCCATACTTTTTGTATCAAATTCCTCCCTGCTTATCAGCTGATTTCTTCTCTGAATAACAAGAAAAAACAAGAAAAAGCATTCAATCAACGCATTTTTAATTAAATTAAAAAATAGTTAGTTTACTAAAAAAAATAATTTTAAAATAAAAATGCAAAGTGTCTGTATGGGCTCCATCCGAATATTTTCCCACCTCTCACACCCAAAGACTCATAAACTTAGAATGCGTGCAATTGATATAAACAAGAAGATGATGAAGGGTTCAACAAAGTAAAAAACAGCAAATGATACTGTGCTCACAAAAAATCTTTTTTCAAAGATAAATCATGTGCTAAACATGAGCTAACATAAAAGTTGCGACAAAGCATAATGGCCTGAAATGAATGAAAAAGTAAAAACAAGTTTTACAAGCACCATAGGAGAATGAAACTTCAAATGTTAAGATATACGATGCAAAATGATACAAACCATGGCCAGACGGAAGGCTCAGTATGTCCATGGGTTGTACAGAAAGATTTCTCCCCTTCTTCTTTTTAGTATGATGTCAAAGTTATTTCCCTTAATTTTGACTGGCTTTTAATTCTGAATTTGAATCTTTTATTTTGGCGGTATGTTTCATGTTCATTTTAGAGATTCCCCTCTCTTTTAGAGAATCTAATTTTATGACTGTTTTTATGTTGTAAATTTGAAATTGTGAAAGATTTGCGATTCGTTCCCTCTTATTTTTCTAATTTATGTTTGATGTTTTTTTCTCCATGGGTCTAAGTTTTGGCTTTTTCAAATAATTTGATCTAAGAGGGACTTTTAATTGTTCGCCTTTATATGCTTAGTGAATTCTTAGCAGCATCCTCCTTCTCTTTATGAATAATGCTTGTTATTTGAAGTGATGTATCTTCTTCAGTCTTTCTATTTAGTAAGTGTATCCTTCTGTTAGACTTTTGCCCTCTTCAACAGGTCTTCCATCAACAATATCAAATGATTCATTACCAACACTCTCTAGGACAATGGATTTCCTACTTGTTATATCAAAGTTGACATTTTTTAAACCTTCCTTCTCTTCACGGTTCCACTGTGCCTCAAATCTTTCTGAAACTGTTTTTCCTTGGCTAAATCCTTTAGCAAGTTAATTAAAATGTCACTGTTGACAATTTTGTGACCAGTTTTTGTCAAATGTTCAAGTTTATTGGTTTTTAAAGCATCTTGTTTGCTTCAAAGATTTAAAATTAGATGTAATACATTCAAGGAAAGTGGTTATAGATTTATCCGTGGGGAAAGAGTTGTATCTTGCTCCTGTTTTGTCTTGACCTGGAAAAAAGCATTATCCAAAAAATTAAATTTAGCTATCACAATAAATTTTCATTGTGCTCAGTTAATCAGGAAATTCACAGGAAGCGATTATGAAAATAAAGAGCAACATGTGTGGTAATAATATCAAAGAGGTTTAAAGGTACAGCAACAGAACATTTCCTGTGAAACACACAATATACTGTCAATAACATAAAAGAAACAACTACTATATCAAATATTAGGTTTATGGAATAAGGCTGAGCAGGTATGTATGTGTTTGTATGCATGTATAAATATCTGTTTGCAATCCAACAATACATCTCCAAGAATTCATGTATGCATAATATAACAAATTTCAACTAAATTATACAGCAAATTGTATGATAAAATAAGATAACACTTCATACTTACAAGTAGACTCATATATCCCAACAAACCAAACATCTATCAGAAATATTCCTCTTCAGCTTCGTTTCATTATATACATTGCATTATACACAAGTGAATTTATTGATTTGTCATTGAAAAAATACAAGTAACAACAAATGATAATTGGCCAGATCGTAAAATACAGTTCCTTCAAGACCATTACAGCCAAAACAGCCAGAGCGTATCCAGGTTTATGCAGCATGAAACAGAACAGATGATAAATACATCTCTCCAGGATAAAAGATGTTGGTATATCACAGCATTTGTTCCCAGCTGGTTCCGGTGGAAATGCATGGTAAGTGTCTTTCCCCTAGTGTACAGCGTGAGACATAGCATTGCTAAGATTTGAACCCTGGACTTCAGTTGGGGGGGGGGGGGGGGCGCGCCACCTGGACTGGCGAGTTTGGGACCAAAAGGTTGATTTTCTATTCTTTGCATATTCGGCTAGAACGATCATTTATCTACAAGTTTATGGCAGAAATATGTCCATATGACATATCATTTTCTATTTACACAATATTTTTGTAGGCAAGGAGTAGGTAAAAACAATCAGAATTTAACGTAAATTACCCTAACACTGTCTGAAGATGGCAGTAAAAAGAAGTAGCAATTAGCATTAATGGCAAATGTGACAACACCAAGGCCACCTAGCTTCTGCCGAAACTGCTAGTCACTTCGTCCCATCGCTGTGTGATGTAAGAGGCGTTGTGCGTCAGTGTGTATGTAAACATGCGCACAAACATAGGATATAGAGGGAGAAACAAAAAAAGCTAGTCATTTTGACATTTGTTTTCACAACAGTGCACATCTAAACCTAGATTTATAATCCTCTTTACAATGGTAACAATGCCATAGACTGTCAAAAGAGTAAGGGGGCTGCTACAACAAAGGAAACCCGAGGAGATAGATTTTGAAAATTGGGTCGAAATCCAAGATGGCGGCCGTTTTTATGGCAACCAAGGAAGCTACAAACTTTTCAATGATATAGGATGACTGTATTTTGACAGTTACTCATGTACATACTAAAAGCAAAAACCTAAACTCAAAAGCAAAAAAAATCTGCCCCCCAAAATAGTTAAAGCCTAACCATTTGACCACTGCACTATCTAAAACTCAAGGTTGATGTAAGGTTGCTTTTTCTCTCCAATAATTATACCACAGTACCCTGATGGAATTCAGACTATTATTGTAATTTTCCATCCTCAAATTTTCACACGAAAGTTAATTTAGGACTTAAGGACGGCATAAACTAATCCTAATTTTATTCTAAATGCACACATAGCATATCACTTGCCTGATGTTCACTTTGAATTTTAAGTACTTGATGTCCTCTAATGAACACGCTGGAATAAATCTGAATACTTATTCTTGATTCAAGTAGAAGCATAAAAAGAGCATCTCTAGAAGTTTTTGTCAGATCTGAAAATAACAAACATTGCACAATCCAATCAATTTAAAACAACCCTCAGATGATATTTAGGAATCTAGGAGTAGTTTGGAAAATCAAATATAATCTTTAAAGTGTGAAAAGTATGAGTTAGTGTTTAAACATTTTCTTTACTTATCTTTTATGACTAAAACTGCCAATGCAAAACAACTGTGTATGTACTCCACTTGATATTGTTTTCTGTAAGATTATCACATTCAGTTTACAATCATCTTTATTGATCCTTTAGAAAAGGAAATTATACTTATGTTATCACAATTTCTGTTTGAAAAATGAATGCATCAGTGCATTTAGGTAAAAACAAATTTAGCAGTTGAAATCATTACATGTTTAGATTTGAGGAGAAGTATACAAAAATTCAAGGTTGGTAAATAAATTTTAAAAAAATTATTTTTTAAAGATAAATCAATTTACATTTCTTAAACATTGTGAGCGCCATTGTGCTTTTCAAAGTAAAGGTATGGTCAAACTTTAAATCATAAGGCGCTTGGAAGAAAGATCTAAAATATCTCTCAGTGCGGGATTTAAATGTATAACTCAACCGCTTCTACTACTTGTTTTGGGTATGGAGAAAGAGGGTGGGTGTTATTTTCAAGTATACTCTGAGTTTGATCTTGAATTGAATCTCATATATTTTCAAAGTTCTTCGGCTCTATATCATTTATGAGTTTTCCCTATGTGTTTCAGTGTCCTATTAAATTTCTTCTTTTCTCTATCTTTGTATTTCCTCCCATGCAGTTATACTAAAAATAATAATACTCTTTATGCAAGCTTGATGGAAAAGTCTTATTAGAGTGTTATCAATTTGAAACGTATAATAACTTTCTCATAAAATACATTCTTTTGTTCCACGTTCTTTAAAACTTTATTTGAATGTTTTTTGCCATTCTAGCTTCTCGCCAAAAATTATGCCAAGATATTTATATTCTTTAACTTTCTCAACTGTTTCATCTTTTATAACAATATCATTATTGATGTTATTTTTCTCCCTAAAATCAAAAATCATTTCTTTATTTTGTTAACATTAAGTTGGAAATAATTGCCATCACACCATTTTAAAAACCTTTTTGATTTCTTGAGTATAATTGATTAGATCTACTTCTGACCTGATAAGAGGTTGGATAGATGTATCATCTGCATATTTTATTATTGGGATATTTTCAAATGCAGTTTTACAATCATTAGTGTAGATAGAACATAGTATAGGTGCAAGGACAGTCCCCTGTGGTGCTTCAGTGTTTGTTACAATTACTGACAAGTCAAAAATACCATTCTCCGATTTTAATCTAACAAATTGAGGTCTGTTGGTCAGAAAATCTAAAATCCAGAAGAGTTACACTTTTCCCAAACCCATATTTAACAATTCAAGGAATCAGGAAACACTATACAGAAACTTGAGTTATTGAGCACTGAAGGAATGTTATTGTAGAGCACACACAAACCTGAGTCGAATAAATATTCTATACGGTAGAAATAACTTTATTTCTTCATATTCTGAAAAAATTAATGCCATACTTACTGATTGATAAAAGAAACTGTAAAAGGAATTCCTAAGTCTTCATGTAGAATAATGTTCTCCTCAGACACATTCTAAAGATCGTCAAAATGAAAAGGAAAATTTGATTAAAGTGTATTCATCTTATACAGTTTAAAAAAATCACTTAAAATAGATCTAATCAGTATTTGTATTGTTTCCAATTATGGACATTGTGAGTGTATGTGTGGTGGCAAGTATCTCATTTATTACTATAAGACTGTTTTGAGGAATCTTCTCTTAGCACAAACTTTTATTTATTTTTCATCTAAAAATCTCAGACAGATTTTTAAAGCTTCATACTGATATATAAAGTATTACACCCCAGGGATTCTTAGGTGGTTAGTATTTGATACTGAGTTTACACAGGTAGCGTGAACAGTGACTACCACCTTTTTAAAATTATAAAACCTCTTGAAAATGGCGGGTTAGCTGAATGAAAAATCTACTCAAAGACAGGAAAACAATGAAGTTTACGTTAAATTAACTGGCAGAACATTTTTCCAAGCGAAAACGACTGTGGGACAATCCTAAAGTAACATGCAAAATATGGTTACCCCTAGGGGACTATCACAATTCCTTTGGTGAACAAAATTCGATCACCTCAGAATTACACATATATATAAACAGCAATTGAGCAACCCTTGTAATCTTACCTTTGTAAGAACTTCGTTAAAATGTGGCGGACTGCCAGCCAATTCAATTCCTTCTATTGTTTCAATTGAGCATTTTGAATGGGACAAGCGAGCACATGCAAGATTTATCAAATCAACAGGTTTAGGCCATGCAGACATAAAAATCTTCAGCTTCACATACAAAAAGAAGGAAGAAGAAAAAAATCATATGAGCCAATTTTGATATATTTTTCTACAAATGATCAATAAAACATGTATAATAAATATAACATGAGATAAATGCATGTTTTCAAGGTGCTGAAATCAAATAAGCTGTCCCATTTATATGTATCAGCATTTTATATAACACAAAAGTCCTGAAATGTGTACAAATAGCTTCAGAATAAATCCACAGCTATCACTGAATACATCAATTGCTAGTACTATAGATTATTTTAAATTATACACTGCAAAATCAAGGTAGAGTTGTTCTAAAAGAACATGCTAGCCATAGGCCAGTACCTTTTTGGTTAAGATTGTCAACCTGGAGCCCCATATGCTTATTTCAAAGGTTCAGAATATTTTCAGGCTGATATGATCAAAAATTCTTTTTTAAATAAATTACATCAATTTCAATTAAAGTTACATGTTTTTAAAATAAAAATACATGTATAAAGAGCCAGAATTTAAAAAAAACTGAATGTTATTCAAATGCACCTTATTTGGTCTGATTCCATATCCAACGTAATAATTGTCTGATTAGAGATCTGCAGCATCCATGATAGTAGCAATTCAAATTCATGTGGAGAAGACCCTCCCACTCAGTTTTCCTTTCATTGATGATGACATAATCAAAAGTAACCTGGACAATAAACAAAAAATGAATTGGAAAAAATGTATAGCTTTATTAAATATCTTTTGGTGAAAAGTATACACACACAAGCATAAAGATATTATTTTATTATTTTTAACTGTAAAATACAACCACACTTGAGAAAACATATTGTCAACTATACCAGAAATTAGTTTTTACAAATGAAAAAGATCTATAACTATCTATTTAAAAGACTATTTTTAAATACATTTTTTTAGCAAAATGCATTCGATTATGCTGAAACATTTTAAGCCTGCTTTGAAACCCATTTAAATGATGATAAAAAGGGTTTAAACAAGGTTTTACTTTCAGTAGCATGGACAAATAGTGAGGCAAGGGGTATGTTGAAAGGGGAAAATAAGGATATGAAATAAATTAAAGCCCAGCAGGAACAAAGACAAGACGAATACTATTTTAAAGGAATCAGCATTAAAAAAAACATAGGCGTCGATAGAATCGAACCTGCGACCTCTGTTAAGGTGTTGACATCCATCACTTTACCATGAAAAAAGAGTGCATTATCAACCAAGCTAACTATGCTACTTATGGCAAAACAATCATGTAGAAACTTACATTTGTGGAAGACGATCTGCTCGATGATGTTGTCTCCAAAATTTGCTTCACATTCATAATTGATAGAACTATATTTGTAAGTTTCTTTTGTAGAATTACTTGCTGGCATTGTGTTGCTGATTTTTCATCTTTAAAAAAAAGAATATTTAGTTAAAAATTACACCCTTCTATTTTATATTATAACAATTAAAAGCAAGCACTCATGATGTCATATAAACTACTGACAAAACTTAATCCTTAACATGGCTCAAAAAACAAATTATGACAATGACAATAAAAAAGCCTTGATATTTTATAACTTTTTATTGAGAGAGAGAAAAAATAATGTAATGTAAATAGGATTACCTAAAAAAACACTGACTACAAAATTGCTTTGCCTGGTTTCCGCAAAAACAATACTTTTGTGACAATTTTCAATTATGAAAGCAGAGCCTAATCTAACTGCTTTCCAGAAACTGGTCTGGTAGGTGTGATATTGAGGAAATGTGACAGTCTGGCTCTTCTCTGCAAATTAAAAAATGAAAACAAACACCATCAATAAAAAGACTCCTTGTCTAAACAGTTCTTAATGGCTATTTTTTTATCTCTTGCCAAAGAATAAGAATCATTGTTTAATACATTACATATAATGTGTGTCATCAATTTGTTCACAGTTTTAGTCAGAAGCAGATCCTAAAGTCATGTCAGTCCATCAAGAACGTCCAAGGAACAAGGAGACTTTTAAATATTAAGAGACTAATCTCAATGAATATCCACTGCTTACTTCAAATTTGACATGACCAAAGAATATTATCGAAAATACTCATGTACAAACTAGGTCTTGTGAGAAGAATCTTAATTAAATCTTTCACGGACCAATTTCCAAATAACTTGATTGTGATATTTAATACTTTAATACGTTTTATACAAATAGAATATGGTATATATGATGGTAACTTTAAAATGTTTTCTTTCATGTCCAATATGCTACTAACATACAATATAGCCTATAAAATGTTATTGTACAGATGGATTTCATGTTTAATCATGAAATGACATTACCTGGCAGTTGCCCATATTTGAGCATGATTGAAAACACTGTGAACAAATTTCTTCCTGAAATTGACGTCCCCATTACTTTCTCGTTATCAGTTCTCCACTACCATGATACAGAACAAAAAGTGCCAGATTAGTTTGGTGTTTTATCATATATATATATATATATCAAATGTTATCTCTTCATATGAAAATTGTGGTTGATTACAATAAAACAATAACATAACAAACTGTTATGGGTTTAACTTTTTTACTTGATCAATTCGATTTACATTTATAATGAGAAGAGGATTTATGAATTATTTTTTAAACAGCTATCATTTGATTTAATAAAAATGAAATGTGAGGTAGAAGGAAATTTAATCTATATTTAACGACTTTGATATTGTGGCTTTTCTTTACTCAAAACTTCTATGGGAACCCTTGAAAACAGGGAAGAAGTTCAGTTCTAAAAGATGTAATAATTAATTGCACAGTTTAGCCAATTTAGGGTGATGGTTATTGTCACTTTTATTTTTCATTGTTCCAAAGAATTATCTTTCGTTTCAATATAGTCAATATCTTTATGATCAGCAAAAGCACAAAAAAACAACCGAAAAAAAAACAATTATTACATGGTTAAATGAAATGCACATGACACTTATTATTTTTATTTTTTATTGTCCCAAAGAATTATCTCCAGTCTCTGGCCATCCATGTAATACCTTTTCTTTTGTTTTGATATAGATCTAGTCATATCTTTATTAATATAATATATAAGCAAAAAGTTTTTAAAAACCCAACAAAAACAATCAAATAGAGATCAACTAAACACATCATGACATTAAAATATTTTCAACAATAACTTTTTCACATTAGAGATCTAAATGTTGATTCTACACTTATTTATATTTAAGTGTTGATAGACTGATAAATATTTAAATGAACACTGCTGAAACGTATTATTTATGCAGTATACATTAGCATTAATAAGATATATCTATAGGAAGATCTAGATTCGTTATTCCACTCACCCGTTCTCTCTTTTTTAGATTTTCTTTTGCAACAATACAGTATCTGGAAGAACATGAATCATCTGAATGTGGTAGACTTAGATAATCCTGTGTGAAATTGGGATGTCCTTTGCTGTAATCGATGTTCTCTCTGCGGTAGTATAATTTTCCCATAACATTTGCTTGAAGTTTTGGAGGTTCGATTTGAAGCGCATGAGCACCAAGGATGCCATGCTTTGAGTCTGCTTGATCGTTCTCGAATTTTAGGTTCTGAAGATTCTTTAAGCGATCCGGATGAACATCATGTCGTATATTTGCTTTCAGTTTTGGTTTAGAGTTGTCGTTGCCCTGACACAATGAGAAAAATAGTGTAAATAACAACACGACGAAGCCGAGAGTACACATTGTTACGGCTTGATAGTCACATGACTCCCATGTGACATATTCGTAATTTCTTTTTTGCTGCATGGAATCATTCCCTGCTGGCAATGAAATTCGTCAACCTTCTTCCGGTAATGTTGGAAGTTCTTCGGCCAGTCATCGATATTCAGTTATAGGCGGGCTGCCGGAAGTACTACTGAAGGTTATCTCTTCCGGACCGGTTTTAGATATAGTACCTACATTTTTTTTTCCCTAAAGCCAAGACAACAAACGACAAATTATCCACGATAGATAAAGAAATTCAATACAACATTATGATTGTTTTCCAGATTTTACCTTTCCTTTAATTTAATGAGTAGATATGTGGACTGTACATGTTTTTATCTAGACGAAAAATGATGTATACATCTACATTAACTTATCTAAGGAACATGGGAGAAGGCATGTAAAACCTATTATCTGTTGTCAATCATTTGTGTTTCACCTTTCATATCTTTGATAAAAGCCTGTTTACGTCTGTGTGATGCATTTTGCTAAGTCATATCAAAAGTATTGCATCCTCAGACGTTGTAATAGTAAAAATAATGACTAAAATATTATGAGCAATCAACAAAACGTCAAAACTAGGCTTAAAGTTTGATCTTCTGAATATCGGCCGATAGTGACGGAGGTGGCCGAAACACTAATGAAGCAGCATCCTCAAGCACAGATGTGTTAACTTTTTTTCTTGAATTAAAGGTATGCAATTTTATCGACAGCAGTAAGGTATAGTTAAATACAACGAAATCAAGTAAAAATATCAACCAAAAAGGAAACCTTCCTGTCTACTATACTACTACTACTACTACCACCCTGCCTCTACTAGATCTAGATCAAGAGATCTACTATAGATTTCTAGCTCTAGAATCTAGAGTAGAGTTATATCTACTAACCTCATCTCAAGTAGATCTAGCCTAAGAGAGTGTAAATATAAGCAGAATGCATATAGGCTCAAAGTTTTCCACATAACAACAATCATAAATAGTTGATACTGTTACTAATGCCTGATGGTTACAATTAAATGTTACCTTGTCAAAGATACCTATGATGGCTGGTGACCTTTCTTTACTTACTACCTTACAAAATAAATAATACTATTCAACTACTCATTCATACTCAATCATATACTGTTATTTCATCCATTTTCAGTTCGTAGGTGTGGCTTTACACCAATGTGTAGCCGTAATAGTTTAACCTTCTTGAAATAATTGAAAGGTTACGACACTCCGGCACTCACCAAAACCACACGACACAAGAGAAGAGACAGAAAGAAGTTCATTATTAATTGGGCACAGCTAAGGGACATTTTTAATAATAAAAAAAAGGTTTATTTTGAAGGGGTAAGGCGAAAAGGGGAGAAGTTCCCACATTGTCATGTGCAGTATTTGAATCCGTAGGGAGAGAAAAGTCAACGAGAAAGTAGATATAACACATATA
>JAXRKP010002900.1:0-10962 GCA_037039925.1 Doris montereyensis | reverse complement strand
GTCAAACTATCTCAAGATATCATGGAATCCAAATTCTATTGACATATAAGCTTTTTAATACAGTTATCCATCTAGGACTACTGAGTCGAATCAAGGTGCCCATTTTCTTGCTTTGTCACTTTTGTCAGGTGCACAGCTGTTGAGATGTGATGCTGAGAGACCTTCGTTTGGCTCGGATGGGTTGGGGAAGGTCAGGATGGTGATAGATGTTGAAATAATGGCTGTACCCGAATACAAAACTCCTCCTTTAAAAAGTTGGGGCTTGGTTTAAATGGAAGATCAAAGAAAGGGCGTGACTGAATGCAACTTTTTTAGGTCAAGGTGACGCAGGGTGAAACTGAGATGGCTGATTCTGTACCTGACTACAAAACTTCTTCCCTATGTATATATCTATTAATTGTGATTGTGTATATATATATATATATATATATATGGGCACCTTTTTGTCGTTACTGAAACAAAAGTAACCAACCCTGTAAAATACAAAGTAAAAAAACCAAACCTTGGCATGTTCCTTCCCTTGTATGCCTTATTTCCATTGTATGTGACATGCCTAAGATAACACGTCTATAAAAATGTTATGGGAGGGGAGGCTAAAAACAAATAGAAGAGATTTATCACAATCCCCAAGGTTAGAGTCCGACCAGCAAGGCAGTAATATAGAGCTTGGCCCTAACAAAGATCAAAATTTTTTATTGATATCATCTGATGGTGTTGCTGGTAGGTCGTACTTTTTTCCTTTTACTTCCCTTTTGTCTTGCCATATCCTCTTAATTCACCCTGAGATCACCAAAATGGTGGACGGGGTACATTTCAATAAAACAAACAAGCATCTGATGGTAGTGGCAAAGAATACAATGGCCGCTGTTTGGAGTGGTGATAGATAAAGAAGACCGGTGGTCGGCATCAGTTTGTGTAGATGAGATTATAGCACTTCTAAAGCGTGTGTATGTAAATTGTAATTGTTGACTCTATCAAGGTTTAGTAAAATGTCACAAACCCCACATTATTTACAGAAGATACTAGTCTAATTTAATGTATGTATAGATGCGTCGTAGATCTATAGATTTATGTACAATGTGTGTGTGTGTCTTTAACTTTCAAATATCAAGAATAACCACTTCATCAGATTTGCTGTAGAACATTTCAGAAGGATTTCACTTTACAGCCATTAAGTGCACAACACTAGCAGACTTTTTTCTTTCTTTATTTTTGATACATATATCCTTTTCTGTACATCTCCTAGAATTAAACGCTGTACAGTAGTGTACACCCATCGGTCTCATCATGTCGGCATCAGCTGTGTACATCCTTGATGTCAAGGGCAAGGTATGTAGTATGTTAATGTTGCCTTTCTTCACACCCATAATTAAGAACTTCTGTTATGGAAATGTTTTATTATTAAATTTAACATGACTGCAACTAGCATCAGACAGCAGAACATTGATTTATAGACATTATTTACCTTTAACAAGCATAAAGTAATGGAAATTACAATTCTTAAAAGATCTGTTTAAAAAAAAAAGTCAATTTTGGATTTTATTTTGTCTTATTATGTTAATATTTCATCATTATGAATATAATTTTAATTCAAGTTATGAAAATACTAGGATTGTCATCTAGTTTAAAAACGTTTTCTAAATGTAGCTTGTTAATTGTAATATAGTTGTACTAATATAAAGAGCATTTTGCACTTTTACTAGATGAAGTAAATGGGCAATTAATGTTTCTGGATTTTTTGTTTTGTTTTTTAAATTAAGAATTAAGGGATATTTCTTTAAAAGATTGTAACTAATTGTCACGCATAAATTCAGAAATATGAAAGCTTTGTATATATATTATACATACACTTAAAAATTATTATTTCATCAAATTTTAATGCAATGTTGTTTTTTTTCAAACAGGTAATGATAAGTCGCAACTACAGAGGTGACATTGACATGTCATCTATTGACAAATTTATGACACTGGTGATGGAAAAAGAGGAGGACAGTATTGTGTCTCCAATTATCCAGCATGGTGATGTGGCATTCATGTACATAAAATACAACAATTTGTATCTTGTCGCAACCTCCAAGAAAAATGCGAATGTTACCTTGGTTTTCTCCTTTCTGCATAAACTTGTTCAGGTAACAGATTTTTTGTTCTCTTGAGATTATTGTTTTTAGTTACATTTTTTAGCAATTAAATTTTGACTGAATTACAATATATATATATATATAGGGTGTCAGCAGTCTAGTGGTAGACAGTCAAACATGAAATTGGGATGCCATGGGTTTGAATTCTTGTTTCACTAGATGTGACATTAAGTGCTTGAAAAAGACACCCGTTTCCTTGTTCCATCCATACGACAATGGGTATCAGATATATGTATTTCATGACATGTGAATGATGACAAATAACCTTTTCTTTCTTCAAATGATTCCCTGGGTTGATAAAAAAAAAAAAGCAACTTTTTGTATGTTACGTTTCTTCTAGGCCCTTACAAAATATAGATATGGCAGGTTTCACAAAAATGGGTCCCCAAGATAACTTGAAACTTTCATTGCTTCTATTTCACAGCAGGATCAATAAATGTCCTTGAATTTTTTACCATGTATTTGTTACCCCATTAAAGACATAACAAACATAAAATTATGACTTTTGATTACGTTTTGTGTGTTTTGTGTGTTGTTTTGTGTCACGAACGTGAGGAATCGAGACTGCCGGCATTTCCTCTTTTTCAGACGTTGGCTTGTGACAGCTGGTGAAGTAGATCTACAAAATTTTCCCGCGATTATTTCGTTCCTGAGTGAAAGAGGGAAGCTTGATTGATTTTTAGAGTGAAGGAGAGATTTCTTTGTTTCACGGTGACCACGTGGGGAGTTTAATTTGCTACGCGCATGGACGTAAGAGTGTCTGTCTCTAAATAGACCTGACGTCATATGTCGAAAAATGATATAAATCCATATTATAATCCCGTTTTTCTACTGAAAAGTGAAGAAGAGTGCATTTTTACATTCATTTATGTTGAAAAACGCATCAAGATTGATAGTTTGTAAAAGATATAGTCCCCGAAGTCCCGTATTACGTCAGGATGACTGCATTTACCTCATGGTCAGACATAATCTTGTTCATTCCGTTCCAAGCAGTCAAACGAGCCAGATCGGATACGGCCGACGGGGCACCTTTATTGTATTTGAAACTTCCATTCTGTTGTGAAAGGTAAGTATTTTTGTGATTCTGTGCAACTTTTAATGAGTTTTTTTTAATTGGAAGACTCATACGGCCATGCATCCTCACGATTTGACAATGTGATCGGTTTAGATCTAGGAGTCATTTAAAGGCATTTTCATGCTGTAAAGGCATAGTTAGTGGTAACCAAAAATATTTAGTACTTTAAAGAATATCGTGAGAATTTCAAGATAAATAGTGTACTGTTGAGTTAATGAGAATTTTTTAACAAGGCACTGGTTGAAAATAGGAATGGCCAGAGCTTGAAGACACACGGAAGTGTAGTGGCCATCAGCAAAAGAGACGAATTTTGTGCGGACGGGGGAAAGTAAAGACGCTAGACGGTCGACCATCAGCATTGCAGACGAGTCTTTGTGCGGACGGGGAAAGTAGAGACGCTAGACGGTCGACCATCAGCATTGCAGACGAGTCTTTGTGCGGACGGGGAAAGTAGAGACGCTAGACTGGACGGACATCAGCACTGAGACTGTGTTTTAGCACGTGGGCGGTGGAAAGTAGAGACGCTGTCTTATGAGTTTGGACAATATGTGCGCATTATATTTGTAGTTGGTATTCAATTCAACCAACATCGCTATTTCAGAGTACTAGACATGGGCTCTTCTTATTTTATCGCAAGTTGTTATTTTAGTAGCGTGTGGTGCCCTACAACAATTATTTTCCTGATATTGTTGAGTCTTTTGTCAAGACCACGTGTGTGGAGTGTGTGTGTACATGTTTGAGTGTGGTGTGTGTTTGTACTGGCCAAGCGTTTCTAAACAAATACTATCGATTATTTGGGATTAAGGCATCCTGAGGCTAGATCTAGAATCTAGGTTGATTTTGTTGAGCCTTTGTCAGACCACGTTTTATGTGTGTACATGTTTGAGTGTGGTGTGTGGTTTGTACTAGCCAAGCGTTTCTAAACAAATACTATCGTTTATTTGGGATTAAGGCATCTAGATCTGAGTTTGGAAATTAAATAGATTAGTTTTGAAGATGATTTGGTAAAAACTTTAGTAGAGAGACATACCACGTGCTTTATACTTAACTGAGGACCATTAAATATGTGTGTACATGTTTGAGTGTGGTGTGTGTTTGTACTAGTCAAGCGTTTCTAAACAAATACTATCGTTTATTTGGGATTAAGGCATCCTGAGGCTAGATCTAGGTAGTTTGGAAATTAAATAGATTAGTTTTGAAGATGATTTGGTAAAACTTTATTTTTGTAGAGAGACATGTTTACCACGTGCTTTATACTTAACTGCGTCTTTTGTCAGGACCACGTGTGTGGGCGATATGTGTGTACATGTTTGAGTGTGGTGTGTGTTTGTACTAGTCAAGCGTTTCTAAACAAATACTATCGTTTATTTGGGATTAAGGCATCCTGAGGCTAGATCTAGGTAGTTTGGAAATTAAATAGATTAGTTTTGAAGATGATTTGGTAAAACTTTATTTTTGTAGAGAGACATGTTTACCACGTGCTTTATACTTAACTGCGTCTTTGTCAGACCACGTGTGTGGGCGCATATGTGTGTACATGTTTGAGTGTGGTGTGTGTTTGTACTAGTCAAGCGTTTCTAAACAAATACTATCGTTTATTTGGGATTAAGGCATCCTGAGGCTAGATCTAGGTAGTTTGGAAATTAAATAGATTAGTTTTGAAGATGATTTGGTAAAACTTTATTTTTGTAGAGAGAGACATGTTTACCACGTGCTTTATACTTAACTGTGTCAGGACCACGTGTGTGGGCGCATATGTGTGTACATGTTTGAGTGTGGTGTGTGTTTGTACTAGTCAAGCGTTTTCTAAACAAATACTATCGTTTATTTGGGATTAAGGCATCCTGATGCTAGATCTAGTTTTGGAAATTAAAATAGATTAGTTTTGAAGATGATTTGGTAAAACTTATTTTTGTAGAGAGACATGTTTACCACGTGCTTTATACTTAACTGTTTTGTCAGGACCACGTGTGGCGCATATGTGTGTACATGCTTGAGTGTGGTGTGTGTTTGTACTAGTCAAGCGTTTCTAAACAAATATTATCGTTTATTTGGGATTAAGGCATCCTGATGCTAGATCTAGGTAGTTTGGAAATTAAATAGATTAGTTTTGAAGATGATTTGGTAAAACTTTATTTTTGTAGAGAGACATGTTTACCACGTGCTTTATACTTAACTGCGTTTTTTGTCAGGACCACGTGTGTGGGCGCATATGTGTGTGTACATGTTTGAGTGTGGTGTGTGTTTGTACTAGTCAAGCGTTTCTAAACAAATATTATCGTTTATTTGGGATTAAGGCATCCTGATGCTAGATCTAGGTAGTTTGGAAATTAAATAGATTAGTTTTGAAGATGATTTGGTAAAACTTTATTTTTGTAGAGAGACATGTTTACCACGTGCTTTATACACGTAACTGGAATTGGAATGCATTTACATGTAATACTAGAATAAAATCAGAATATTCTTTGAATTGTTCCTTAAGATTTTAGTTCGTTGATGTCTAAATTTGAAGATGACTTCCAGGACTGCATTAGCCCGAAACAAAATGAAAGGAGGGGGGGGGGGGCTATATATATATATATATATAAAATAAATTCAGAACATTCTTTGAACAGTTCCTTAAGATTTAAGTCCTTTTTTAATGTCTATTTTTTTTTTGTTTTGAAGATGACTTCCAGGACCGCCGTAGCCAGGCGTCAATTGAAAGAGAATGACCACGAAACCTTCCTCGAAAAAAAGATGGAGCGGAGAGAGCAACCGCCAGGAGACTTAAAAACGGGAGAAGTGGCTCAACGAGCCGCACACACGAGCCATGGAAGTGGAGCACGAGAGGGAGCTTGAACTGGCTCGGTATGTAGAGGTGTAAATGTTTATTTTTAATTTATTTATTTGTCCCGCTTCTGTCGAGCTTGTTTCATTCCACATATACTCATATACTGGGCAGTGAAAATACTTGCCATTACTCGTATTAAAATATTTAACACATCATCTTGTTCTACAACAGCAAACGTACCATGCGGTACTTATTACAAAAGAAGGGGGGCAGCAGCAGAAGACAAGGTCCGATGTGGGCGCCTTGGGAAATCCGGCCGTCAAAGCATTGGGGGAACGCCCAAAGGACATGACGCCTAACGAATACCGCCTGCATAAGAATAGGTATGTTGTGAAGATATTTCTGTGCTAACTCTCACTGTACCCTTTTATATATATATGGGCAGTTTGCTACATGTATGTCATGTCTTTTTTTTATTGAATTTATAATATAATCATGTGAGTGGCAAATATTGAGACGATGTTTTCAGATATTTTTTTTAATCATTGTCTTTTCAGATTGCGTGACAGAATCTAGGCTCGGCAGAGTGCACAAAAGAAAAGACGGGTACGGGAGAAAACCTACAATATAAAAGAATAAGAAAAGCCCAAGCCGTACCCGTCAGGCACTCGCGCCCTCGACCAAGAAGCCGCTATACACCACTACCGTCCCCCCTTCTAGTACCCTTTTCATCCCCCGTTCAAGCGCCTTCCATCCCCCTGTTCCTGGACTCCTTCCACTTCCAGCGCCCTTACTGACCCCCTTCCAGCACCTCTTCCAACTCCAGTTCCAACATCCATTCCACCCCCTGTTGCAGCACCCCTACTGACCTCCCTTCCACTTCCAGTACCCCTACTGACCCCCTTCCACTTCCAGTACCCCTACTGACCCCCCTTCCACTTCCAGTACCCTTACTGACCCCCTTCCACTTCCAGTACCCTTACTGACCCCCTTCCACTTCCAGTACCCTTACTGACCCCCCTTCCACTTCCAGTACCCCTACTGACTCCCCTTCCAGCACTTGACTCTTCGCCTGGCCCATCCACCAAGACTCCGAGGAGGTTGCCAAAAACAATCTACAATTTGACGCACATGTTGAAGGCGACACTGAGCAAGCGGACGTCGCCTCGTACGTATGCTCGTGTCGTGAAGAACCTGGCAACCCCTCGGACGCCTGAGAAGAGGAAGGCGCTCAGAAGCTAGGATTCCTGGTCTCGCCTCGCAAGCAACTCTTCCCGGCTACGGCCAAGAGGTCACCCTCAAGTACTGTTGTAAATCAGCTGAAGAAGTCACCGAGGGTGACACCTGTGAGGCAGGCCAGGTCAAGCCTTGAAATCCCGGGTAAAGGTACGTGACACCACAACACACAAAGAAGCATTTTATAACATCTGTTAACATGCAATATATCATGTATTATTTGAAGTCCAATACTTATGGTATTGTCCCTCTACCATTTTTTCGTTTCTTTTTTCCTCTAAGATTTTCTATACCCGGTTTGACGTGAGTCGCCCTCTCCCTCACAAGAGGTACACCACCAAAGCAGGGCCAGCATATGTTATGAATCTCACATTGCGTGGTGCTTTTAGGCAGTTCAGGCGGAGTACCCTGACACAAAAATTGGGTACACCCTGTTCTGCCAGCTACGGCCACGTAATGTGAGAAGGCTTGGCTCTGTTGGCCCTGAAACATGCTTGTGCATGTATTGTTTGAATGTGCGGTGAGTTAGTTTTTATATACTTTCTTATTACTGTTTCTTAACATCTTTTTTTCTTTTTCTTTCCAGGGCATGTTTCTTGCATCCACACATATGTATTTAAACATGATGTATGTTTATGCAAATGTTTTAAATATTTAATATTGTTTTTCCCCCAGCTACAAATTGGATGCAATTAACCGAGCGCTCGGCAGAGCTGGCAGTAGTTATCGGTTTCCGGGCGAAAACAAAAATGCTCGACGTCTTGTGCTGCCCGCGCCCGGAGGGCAGCTCTTGGCCTAGACCCGACTGCATAGCTGGCAAGTATATTTTTACATTTATTTTAACCCTTTCCCCTCTGTAAAATGCTTTGAGACTTTATGTTTGAAATGTAATTTATTTCATCAGGGACCTGTGATGGATGTAAGGATTCGTTGCATCCATTCAGGGAGCAGTGCAAGTCGGTGCTCGAGCAGTCTGTCTCCTGGACGCATTGGGGCGATCAAGGATCCTGGCTCCTATAAGGTGGACGTGTATGCCTCCAAAGGCACTGTGTCGTAAGTATATTTTCGTCACTCATTTCTTTTACATATATATGCAAGTTTTCAATCCCTATCTGGTGTGTGTATATATATATGCATATATGTACATTTTCCACAGCCACCTCCTAAGGGAGTTTCCTCAGTTCTATACTAACTTTCTACTTTCACAGTGACCCTCTAGAGGAGTTTCCTCTATTCTAAACATATCTTTATATTTTTCACAGCGACCTTCTAGAGGAGTTTCAGGGGAACTTGGACAGACCGACAAAGGGGGTGTCGTTCAGAAGGCATCTGTTCACCGCCTTCTGGCAATGCCACCGATGTCGGGAATTGAAGAACACCCTTCAGGAAGGTATGGTTAGCTTCACTGTTTCATGTCCATACCTCACCAACTTGTATGATTTTCATGGTTGTAATATCTTTTCTTTGAATTTTTTCTCCAGACGAGGTGCTCATGGTCATGGACTTTGCGGAGAACCGAAAGGCCTCATTCAATGCTGAGGTTAAGTCAGCACATTTCGGAAAGAAGCAAATCACACTTCATCCGATTGTGCTGTACTTTCGGTCTCCCGAAGGCTGCCTCGCACGCCACTCACTGATGTACCTAAGTGATGACATCACTCATGATTATCATTTGGTACATCATTTCACCTTGGCCGCTCTTGCTTATGCTACACAGCATAATGCAAATCTGAAAAAGGCCTATCTTTTTAGTGATGGTTGTGCTGCGCAGTACAAGGGACGAGGTTCCTTTGCTGATCTAAGCCTCCTCTCTGGCCTGGCCGTCCAAAGAGTTTACTTTGGTTCGGAGCATGGCAAGGGGGAGGCTGATGGTGAGACTGGTGTCCTCTCCCAAATGCTGGCCCGAGCAGTACAGGGTGGCCAGGTGAATGTGACCAATGCTAGGGACCTCTTTGAGTGGGCGAGGCAGGCCATGGGCAAGGAGACTTCCACCCTTGTGAGGAAGTTCTTCCTTGTCGACCCGGAGGATGTTCGCTCGCCAGCGTCCAGAGACAGCGATTTCCACTGTCCCAGGGACACGCCAATTCCACCAGGTAAAGAGTCAGATAAATGTTATCCTTTAGGTTTTGTGTTTGTTTCCATTCAGATCTTCTGTTTATTATTTTGTTAGGGTTTTATTATACATATTTACCATTGCTTCGTCTTGCACTTAAGTTATTTCACCTCATCACAGGTTGAGAGAGTGGCTGATTATATCATCCGCTGCCGCAAGCTGGCATGCTTCTGTACAGGATGTCGGCTTGCCAAGCCTTCCTGTTGTGTCAGCAAAGAGTATGCTGGGGACTTTGGAAGTTTTCAAATTGAAAAACAGGTAATTATTGTTCTTTGCCTTTTTTCTTCAACCTTTATATTTTTTTCCTGTTTTATTTTTAATGCTTCTATTTTGAAAGCGGAGAGCAAGTATGAGGTGATTTATTAACTTTTTCATTTTGTTTTATTTATATTGGAATTTTACATATATTACTTTCAGTGCCCCTAGTGTTCTCGACACAGCCTTTGTTGACGCACAGGAGGAAACTGAGATAACGGCCACTCCTATGTAAGTTAATTAATTTTGTTCTAATTTGTAGTAGTATTGACATATCTCTATGTATATCATTCATGACTATATTAATCTGTTACATTTATTTTCCTGTAGAGTCAAGCCACAAGTAGGCTCCTATGTGTATTTGACTCACAGCGTTGGCAGGAAAAATGTCGCTTATGTGGCAGTGGTGACAGCCCTTGGTCCCACTAGTGAGGGGGCTGACCTTGTGGTCTCCTACATGAGGGGCCAGGGAGGTCACTACACTTTTCCTGCCATCAAGGATGAGTGGCCGTTATCTTTGGATGATCCCGACCTGGTGGAATGGGAAGTCCTTGACCCCCCTACTATGGACAACAGAGGCCGCTACTCCTTTAATTTGTAGTGGTTCGTATTTTCATATAATTGGTCTACTTACCATAAATGGTTGTAATTAATGCATAGCAGATTATTTTTTGTGAGTGTATTTAATCCACTGTGGATTAGTCATTAAAACACGATGAAACAGCTTCATTGACACATTCTTATGTCAAGTTCCTTCCAATTTAACCCGATGAACCTTCTGCTAGCTGAAGGACTTTTTAATGTATTTCAACTTAGGTTATCACTCTGACAACGAATAAACCCCTTCAAATTATCCATTAATTTTTCTCTATTTATCTTTTTCAGCCCCTGCCAGCATTATGGATATCTTAAAAGGATGTGATTGTGTAGTTTATTTTTAAAATGTGTGTACATAATTAAATTATCTCCCTTCAATTACTTCCCCTTGGATTATCAATTTGTTTCTTATTTCGCCCTCCTTCGTGGTCATCGTGATTTCAGGTAATGTTTTAAATGTTCAGTGTTGTAGTGTAACATATTGTGAGTGTACAGTCACCTGCTATTTGTTTTGTCTATGTCACTTCTATGTCTAAATAGTTGGTCTATTTCTGTAAAAGTCAGTACAGTTTAACTTAATTTGCTGTTTTCCCAGTTGTGTCCTTGTCAGAAACAACCGCTGTTTCAAACACTTATTTCTCGCATACGGACATTTGCTATCTCTGTCACCTACATATTCACAATCCTTAGGTTTTTACCTTTAATTTGATATATAATACATAATTTTCTTTACTGTGAAAAATGCACAAAGAGGGGAAATGTGGATGGCCCATTT
>JAXRKP010000290.1:347500-357500 GCA_037039925.1 Doris montereyensis | reverse complement strand
ACAACGTTGGACCTTGGCAAAGGCGTCGGCCTATCAACCAAAAAGTAGTGGGTTTGAGCCCCACAACCGTTAGAAAAATTTTCTCGAGTTTTTTCGAGCGAAATCTACCCCTGGTCCAGGAAGGTGAATCGACAGCCAGTCCTATCGGAGACGGACGATAAAAAGGAGGTCCTGTGTACAGATCACAACACTCTGTGCACGTTAAAGATCCCTCGCCGTTTATTGGGGAGCCGAAACAATTTTTTTTACAGCGTTTGAAATCATTGTAATCTACGTTTGTGTAATGTATTGTGTAAATCATAGCTGGCTGTGAGTGTGAGCCTTCGTTCTATGTGGGCAAAACATTCAATAATCACAATAATTCGTGTACAAAAGTCACGGCTTCAAGCCCCGTGGCTTGTAACATTATACACATAAATAACGTGTTTACCTCATTCTATCTAGCCTTGAATGCTACAATTTTGGCATACAACAATAATAATAATAATAATAATTGCATGTGTAACGTAAATGCTTTGTCTTAGTAAGAGCTTAACTCTAGACAGTGTTCAACTGACACGTCTGATTGTGGTCAACAGCCAATCCCCATGGTGTTGGTCATGCCTAGTGACATAACTATTTGACCACGGGCGTTTTGGCTAAAGGTCATGGCATGGGACACAAATAAAAAAATAGACTCTTTTAAAAGAGGGAAAGTGATAAACGTCAATAAATTGGGACAACCTTACCAATAAAGATTTTTATTTGTTTGTTTTGTTTTTATTGGTAGAGTGAATCGTCACTTATATTGTTTTTTATTGTTGTCGATTGTCACTTTTGACTTCACCCCATTGTGATTGTGAGCCTCGGTAGTCCAGAGGCAAGGTGTCGGCCTCTCAGCAAAAGGTAGTGGATTCGAGCCCCGCCGGCGGTTGACAACTTTTCTAGAGGTTTTTCGAGCAAAAGTCTACCCTCGTGGTCCAGAGGTAGGTGGATCGACACCTAGACTAGTCCCATCGGAGACGGACGATAAAAAGGAGGTCATGTGTGCTGATCACAACACTCTGTGCACGTTAAAGACCCCTTGGTTGTTTACAGGGCTGTCCAGGTAAAATTAAAAATCCTACCAAAACCCCCGAAATCACCCTAGTGTTGTGGATGTGGGTCAATCAAATCAAATCAAATCAAATCAAAATCAAATCAAATCAACAAATCAAATTCAAAATCACTGTGCACTGTGACTCATTTGTGTTCTTTTAAAAGGTTATGATAACAGTGAGGAACGTTCAGTAATATCAGTTCAAACGCCATAGACCCAGGCTGAATCTATACTACTACAGTGTGAATAGTGGCAGTGAGTTGTGATTGCTGATTGTAATTTATGTAGTAAGATAAAGAGTTTCAAACCGAACACGACTGGCCGAAATGAGTCGCTCTGTAGTAGGTTGGTTACCGCATTAAAAGTTTATTTGAATTTTTGCTCCCATCCTATTATTATTATTATTATTATTATTATTATTATTATTATTATTATTATTATTATTATTATTATTATTATTATTATTGTTATTATTGTTATTATTGTTATTATTATTATTGTTATTATTATTATTGTTATTATTATTATTATTATATTAATTATTATTATTATTATTATTATTATTATTATTATTGTTAGTATTAGTATGATTATTATGATTAGATTAGTATTATTATTATTATTATTATTATTATTATTATTTATTATTATTATTATTATTTTTATTGTTATTATTATTATTATTATTTTTATTATTTTATTAATATTATTATTATTATTATTATTATTATTTTTTTTTTTTTTTTTTTTTTTATTATTATTATTATTATTATTTAGTGGCCTATCTGGACAATTGAAGTGTTCGACTCATTTCAAAACAGGTCTAGGTCATAGATCTAGTCGATCAAGGATGATGGTGTTGGTTTTGCCTTTCTTCCTCCTTCTTTCCTCTTTGATTGGTGTGTGTGTGTGTGTGTGTGTGTGTGTGCGTGTGTGCGTGTGTATGTGTGTGTGTGTTTCTGTTGTTTAATGGGGGCGGTTTTTGTGTGTCTGTGTGTGTGCGTGTGTGTGCATGTGTGTTTTTTTTTTAATAAAAAGGGTTATATAATTATGTAAATGTATGTTTGCCCCCTTAATCGGAGCTAGGATCTCCAGTTGTATGGTCTGCCACAGTTAACGCCAAGAAAACATCGCCTAGAAGCCTTGCGATAGAGCATCTTTTACCGATTGCTGTATCAGAAATATACAAACGCGGCGCTCTTATTGTAAACACCTCTACACTACTGACTTAAAGTAACTTCAGATAAAATTGCAGCCAGTTTTGAAACCAAATTCCATCACATGACAATAAATATTGATTGAATGAAGAGAACTCCAAACGTATTATCGATTTCCCCATCAGTGAGAATGAGAATCATGAAACGCATCGAGTCTGTAGACGTCGCTCTTACTGTCTTAAAAGATGAACTGTGGCTTTATTTTCTTCTTTATTCGATTTGATTTACCCACATCCACGACCAAGGTGATCTCGGAGGTTTATTTGGTATGATTTCTAATTGTGCCCGCCCGGACTGCCTTGTAAACAGACAAGGGATCTTTAACGTGCGTAAAGTGTTGACATCTTTTATTACACGGGACCTCCTTGTTATCGTCCGTCTCCGATGGGACTAGGTGTGGATCCACCTATTTGGACCGTGGGGGGAGAGTGAGGGAAGGGGGGGGGGGGGTGTGGTAGATTTTACTCCATAAAAATCGTGATTTTTTTTCAGCCATCGTTGAAGCGCTGTTCGAATCCTATCCATGTGTCCAACCGGCTTGACAGGCATGTGTTTTTTCAACATTATAATATTATTGTGATTTTTTCAACATTGTAATATTATTGTGTTTTTTTCAACATTATAATATTATTGTGATTTTTTCAACATTATAATATTATTGTGTTTTTTTCAACATTATAATATTATTGTGTTTTCTTCAACATTATAATATTATTGTGTATTTTTAAACATTATAATTATTGTGTGTTGTGTTTTTTCAACATTATAATATTATTGTGTTTTTTTCAACATTGTATATTATTTTGTTTTCTTCCTTTTATTATTGTGTTTTTTTCAACATTGTAATATTATTTGTTTTCTCACAATTAAATATTATGTGTTTTTTTCAACATTATAATATTATTGTGTGTTGTGTTTTTTTCAACATTATAATATTATTGCGTTTGTTTCAACATTGTAATATTATTGTGTTTTCTTCACAATTATAATATTATTGTGTTTTTTTCAACATCATAATATTATTGTGTTTTTTTCAACATTATAATATTATTGTGTTTTTTTCAACATTATAATATTATTGTGTTTTTTTCAACATTATAATATTATTGTGTTTTTCTTCAACATTATAATATTATTGTGTTTTCTTCAACATTATAATATTATTGTGTTGTGTTTTTTTCAACATTATAATATTATTGTGTTTTTTTTCAATATTGTAATATTATTTTGTTTTCTTCAACATTATAATATTATTGTGTTTTTTTCAACATTATAATATTATTGTGTGTTGTGTTTTTTTCAACATTATAATATTATTACGTTTTTTTCAACATTATAATATTATTGTGTTTTTTTCAACATTATAATATTATTGTGTTTTTTTCAACATTATAATATTATTGTGTTTTTTTCAACATTATAATATAATTGTGTTTTTTTTAAATTATAATATTATTGTGTTTTTTTCAACATTATAATATTATTACGTCTTTTTTCAACATTATAATATTATTGTGTTTTTTTCAACATTATAATATCATTGTGTTTTTTTCAACCTTATAATATTATTGTGTTTTTTTCCAGTACCATGCCTTTTTTTCTTTTCCCTTGTGTGTGTGGGGTTTGTTTTGGTCTAGTTTTGTGTGTGACTTCGACCGAATTGAATGAAGCTATGAAAAGACAAACCGTAATTGATTCTTCCAATGCTCTTATTTAAAACCCACCCCCCCCCCACCCCCCCGCCCGCCCCCAGATACTGCCACAGCTTCTCCTCGGAGACTGGACCACATGACATCCCTGCAGTTCAGTTTTATGAGAACAACATCACGGCATGGAGAGGGCAGATGGCGGAAGCTTTTACTCTTTTGAGTGAGTGTAGTTGAATTGATTATATTTCTGTCTATGTGAGTTTAGTTGAATTGATTATAGGTCTTTCTAAGTGAGTGTAGTTGAATTGATTATAGGTCTGTCTAAGTGAGTCTAGTTGAATTGATTATAGGTCTGTCTAAGTGAGTGTAGTTGAATTGATTATAGGTCTGTCTATGTGAGTGTAGTTGAATTGATTATAGGTCTGTGTGAGTGTAGTTGAATTGATTATAGGTCTGTCTAAGTGAGTGTAGTTGAATTGATTATAGGTCTGTCTAAGTGAGTGTAGTTGAATTGATTATAGGTCTGTCTAAGTGAGTGTAGTTGAATTGATTATAGGTCTGTCTAAGTGAGTCTAGTTGAATTGATGATAGGTCTGTCTAAGTGAGTCTAGTTGAATTGATTATAGGTCTGTCTAAGTGAGTGTAGTTGAATTGATTATAGGTCTGTCTAAGTGAGTAGTTAGATTGATTATAGGTCTGTCTAAGTGAGTGTGGTTAGTTAGTTATAGGTCACAGTAAGTGAGGTCTGGTTAGTTGATTATGGAGGTGCATTAACAAGTGAGTATAAGTTGAATTGATTATAGGTCTGTCTAAGTGAGTGTAGTTGAATTGATTGTAGGTTTGTCAAAGGTAGTGTAGTTGAATTGATTGTAGATCTGTCTAAGTGAGTCTAGTTGAATTGATTATAGGTCTGTGGTCTGTCTAAGTGAGTGTAGTTGAATTGATTATAGGTCTGTGGTCTGTCTAAGTGAGTGTAGTTGAATTGATTATATGTTGTGGTCTGTCTAAGTGAGTGTAGTTGAATTGATTATGGGTCTAAGTGAGTGTAGTTGAATTGTTATAGTCGTCTATGTGTGTGTTGATTGTGGTCTGTCTAGTGAGTCTAGTTGAATTGATTATAGGTCTGTCTGTTAAGTGAGTCTAGTTGAATTGATTATAGGTCTGTCTAAGTGAGTGTAGTTGAATTGATTATATGTATGTGGTCTGTCTAAGTGAGTCTAGTTGAATTGATTATAGGTCTGTCTAAGTGAGTCTAGTTGAATTGATTATAGGTCTGTCTAAGTGAGTCTAGTTGAATTGATTATAGGTCTGTCTATGTGAGTCTAGTTGAATTGATTATAAGTCTGTCTAAGTGAGTGTAGTTGAATTGATTATAGGTCTGTCTAAATGAGTCTAGTTGAAGTGATTATATGTCTGTCTAAGTGAGTCTAGTTGAACTGATTATAGGTCTGTCTAAGTGAGTCTAGTTGAGTTGATTATAGGTCTGTCTAAGTGAGTCTAGTTGAATTGATTATAGGTCTGTCTAAGTGGATAGTAGATAGTCGTACTAAGAGAGAGAGAGAGAGAGAGAGAGAGAGAGAGAGAGAGAGAGAGAGAGAGAGAGAGAGAGAGAGAGAGAGAGAGAGAGAGAGAGAGAGAGATAGAGGGGGGGGGAAGAGAGAGAGAGAGAATGAGAGAGAGAGAGAGAGAGAGAGAGAGAGAGAGAGAGAGAGAGAGAGAGGAGAGAGAGAGAGAGAGGGAGAGAGGGAGAGAGATGGAGAGAGAGAGTGACAGACAGACAGACAGACAGACAGACGACAGACAGACAGACAGACGACAGATAGACAGACAGACAGACAGACACGGAAAATAGCGGAGGCAAAGTGTCATTTCCCGGCTACGGTCGTCGTTATGATGATGACGATAATGATGACGACAACGATGATGATGATGATAATGACGATAATGACGATGGTGATGATAAAGATGAGGATAATGATCATGATGTCGATGATGTGTATAATGATAACGATGATGATGATGATGATGATGATGATGATGATGATGATGATGATGATGATGTGAATAAGATGATGATGAGGATGATGATGATGTTGATGAGGCTGATAGCGCGAATGGATACGTACAGATCAGTGTCTTGTCCAGGAAATGGTCTCTTGTATCACCCGTTCCACATAACGCTATAGAAGGCAGGATAGTTCTCTTGTATCACCCATTCCATGTAACGCTATAGAATACAGGATAGTTCTCTTGTATCACCCATTCCATGTAACGCTATAGAATACAGGATAGTTCTCTTGTATCACCCATTCCATGTAACGCTATAGAATACAGGATAGTTCTCTTGTATCACCCATTCCATGTAACGCTATAGAATACAGGATAGTTCTCTTGTATCACCCGTTCCACATAACGCTATAGAATACAGGATAGTTCTCTTGTATCACCCATTCCATGTAACGCTATAGAATACAGGATAGTTCTCTTGTATCACCCATTCCATGTAACGCTATAGAAGGCAGGATAGTTCTCTTGTATCACCCGTTCCATGTAACGCTATAGAATACAGGATAGTTCTCTTGTATCACCCGTTCCACATAACGCTATAGAATACAGGATAGTTCTCTTGTATCACCCATTCCATGTAACGCTATAGAAGGCAGGATAGTTCTCTTGTATCACCCATTCCATGTAACGCTATAGAATACAGGATAGTTCTCTTGTATCACCCGTTCCACGTAACGCTATAGAAGGCAGGATAGTTCTCTTGTATCACCCATTCCATGTAACGCTATAGAAGGCAGGATAGTTCTCTTGTATCACCCATTCCATGTAACGCTATAGAAGGCAGGATAGTTCTCTTGTATCACCCGTTCCACATAACGCTATAGAAGGCAGGATAGTTTCCGATTGCACTCGCGTCTACATTTGGAAAAAACCCCTCTGTCCTTAGAATTTGTGTTAGAGATTATTATCCAAGTGTGATTACATTTGTTCAGAAGGACCGGGTTTGGTTGATTGGCTTGGTTATTATCCAAGTGTGATTACATTTGTTCAGAAAGGATCGAGTTTGGTTGACTGGTTTGATTATTATCCAAGTGTGGTTATATTTGTTAAGAAGGATCGGACTTGGTTGACTGGTTTGGTTATTATCTAAGTGTGATTACATTTGTTCAGAAAGGATCGAGTTTGGTCGACTGGTTTGGTTATTATCCAAGTGTGGTTATATTTGTTAAGAGAGATCGGATTTGGTTGACTGGTTTGGTTATCATCCAAGTGAGGTTATATTTGTTAAGAAGGACCGGGGTTTGGTTAACTGGTTTGGTTATTATCCAAGTGTGGTTATATTTGTTAAGAAGGACCGGGTTTTGGTTGACTGGTTTGGGTTATTATCCAAGTGTGGTTATATTTGTTAAGAAGGACCGGGGTTTGGTTGACTGGTTTGGTTATTATCCAAGTGTGGTTATATTTGTTGAGAAGGACCGGGTTTGGTTGACTGGTTTGGTTATTATCAAGTGTGGTTATATTTGTTGAGAAGGACCGGGTTTGGTTGACTGGCTTGGGTATAACTAAATCTACTCATCTCCAACTACAAGGAGCATTTTTCTTGTTCGTGTGTATTAACAATAGTCCACAATTTTCACAGCAATTTATTCGTTCATGTGTGTGTTAGTCATAGTCCACAATTTTCACAGCAATTTATTCGTTCATGTGTGTGTTAGTCATAGTCCACAATTTTCACAACAATGTATTCGTTCGTGTGTGTGTGTGTTAGTCATAGTCCACAATTTTCACATCAATGCATTCTTTCATGTGTGTGTTGGTCATAGTCCACAATTTTCACAGCAATGTATTTTTTTTAGGATTCGATTGTGATTTTGTCACTTTTTTTCTCTCTTTCTCATATTTTATTACTTACTTATTTCCATATTTTTTATTTCGTTCTAGATCTAAACCTTCCATTCTCGCTCATTCTTCACATCCCCCTCTACTACGTTTCTTATCATCACTGTCGTTTTCTTTCTTTCTTCCTCCTTTCTGTTTTTTAGTGGGGTAGGGCGGTGATGGGGGCACTTGTAATGACTTCATCGCTGATTGAAGTGTCGCGATAGCAGAAGACAGGCCCAGTGAGACTGAGAGGCAGTGTGTAGTAAGTACACTGCTGGCATTGTCACTGTAATAGAAGGAGTGGGTGCGGTAGACGAGCATTCATAATAGTCTGGTCATGTCAAGGCAAAGTAGTTAGTTACAAGTTACAGCATAGGTTAGCGTCAAGACAGGAGTTAGTAAATAGTATTCGTCACCTACTCTGGTTTCAAGTCCGGTTTCGAGCCCGTGGTCAGATTCGAATAAAACACCTCGAAGCCTCGTATTCGTTGGTATCGAATACTGGCTCGAGTAGCGCCTATGCCTAGTCTGTTACTCTGTACTATTCCTTTCAATTCGTTCGACTTTGGACTTTCCTTCTATCGAGGTTTGCATCGTTTATTGAATTGGCTACAATTATGTCGTGACGTATTCCATTGGCGTACAGTAAGCAAGGTTCCTTCAATGCTATTATGGCCCATAGAGCTCGAGCGTATCCCCCATTTCTGTAACCTAAAGCGGCACCGTTAATCATAATCCCATCCTGGACATGACACTAGACTGACGCAGGATTTTACTCCTAAGCTAGTGATTGTACCCATTTGCACCTGGGTCGAGTGGGGAATGCATGTTAAGTGTTTTGTTGGGTTTTTTTTCCAAGGAACACAACGCAGGACCTGGCTTTGTCAGGATTCAAACTCGGGACCTAATGATCCCATTTCCGTCAGCCACCGACGCCACCTATTCCATTGGTTTACTCCATACCAAGCAGAGCCAATAACTTTCTTCCCAACTACTAGTTTCTTTTCTTTCTCTTTTTTTATCACATCATTGATATTATCATACCTGATTATACAGCTGTGTCTCTATAAAATATACTTCTTCTTTTTTTCACAGCCAATAACTTTCTTCCTAAATACTAACTTCTTTTTCTTTTCTCTTTTTTTTTATCACATCATTGATATTATCATACCTGATTATACAGCTGTCTCTATAAAAAATATTTCTTCTTTCGTTCAGAGCCAATAATTTTTATCACATCTTTTTTTATCACATCATTGATATTATCATACCTGACATAAAGCTGTGTCTATAAAAAATATTTCTTCTTTCGTTCAGAGCCAATAACTTTCTTCCTAAATACTAACTTCTTTTTCTTTTCTCTTTTTTTTTATCACAGCATTGATATTATCATACCTGACATAAAGCTGTGTCTCTATAAAATATACCTCTTCTTTTTTTTTTCTTCTTCCCCTACCCAGATGACATTATGAGGAAAATCAAAGAAGTCTCCAGTACTTTTGAGTTATTTATGACCAACTATGGCACAATCGTCCACTACATGGGCCTGTCTATGGAAGTCTTCCCACGGATGTTTGATGCCCTCAAAGACTGGGTTACAGCGGACGAAGCCTATGCCAGGTATGATAATATCGGAGGAGGAGGGGAGGAGGAGGAGGAAGGAGGAGGAGGAGGAGGAGGGGAGGAGGAGGAGGAGGAGAATGAGAGTAAGAGCAAGAGCATGAGCAAGAGCAAGAGTAAGAAGAAGAGGGAGAAGAAGAGGAAGAAAAAAGAAGAAAAAGTAGAAGGAGGAGGAGGATGAGAAGGAGAAGGAGAAGGATGAGAAGAAGAAGAAGAAGAAGAAGAAGAAGAAGAAGAAGAAGAAGAAGAAGAAGAAGAAGAAGAAGAAGAAGAAGAAGAAGAAGAAGAAGAAGAAGAAGAAGAAGAAGAAGAAGAAGAAGAAGAAGAAGAAGAAGAGAAGAAGAAGAAGAAGAAGAAGAAGAAGAAGAAGAAGAAGAAGAAGAAGAAGAAGAGAAGAAGAAGAAGAAGAGAAGAGGAAGAAGAAGAAGAAGAAGAAGAAGAAGAAGAAGAAGGAAGAAGAAGAAGAAGAAGAGAAGAAGAGAGAAGAAGAAGAAGAAGAAGAAGAAGAAGGAAGAAGAAGAAGAAGAAGAAGAAGAAGAAGAAGAAGA